>MU227720.1:2166883-2204637 GCA_018584345.1 Thuja plicata | reverse complement strand
TGAAGAGGAATCTCTCTTCTAGTGCACCATATGTTTTTCAAATTTATTTAATATGTTTTACTATTTTTTTTCTTTCTCCAAATCAACATCTCCTTGACTATTAAAATACCTACTTGCAATATTTTTTTATTTATAATAGACTATGTATAATTAAAACACTATAAAATCTATAAGAGATATTCTTGACTCTGATCTCTACAAAAGGGTATTTTTGTATTTAAAAAAAAATATCATTAAAAATTCTTAGAGTTATTGAAACGTCACTTTTCTGAAATAATTTTATTTCTACGGTAATTGGCCTCAAAGTGGTATAAAACATGCATTTAATAGAAATTTCCAATTGGAAAAGTTAAAAACCTTATCTAACTTAACTATAATGAATCTAGCTAGACCATATGTTTGGCCAAAATTAATTTTTAGTTAGAAATACTAAAATTCAACTCTGCTGATAAGTTGTCCTAAAAGGTGACAGATTATTGTGCTTTTACCCAAATAGAAAGATGACTTATTGGTAAACATACAGTAGAAGGTTTTACAAAGAATTCTGACAAGTAGCAATTTGATATAAGTATGTCAAGGCATTCATCTTGTAGGACTAAATATAACTAGAGGCTTAAAAGTGGTAATAAGTTTTAAGGGTTGATTTAAGGATAAATTTTTGAGGCCACTGAGTCACCCCCCTCTCAGTTATTACTAACATTTTTTTGTAGGAGTAGCCTAGGAATATACCTTCATCACCTTTTACATCAAATTTTCCATTTCTTGCTTCCTACAAGATGTAGCATTTACTTCCAAATACTTTGAAATAATGAACACTAGGTTTATAGCCATACCATAATTCAAAAGGTGCCTTCTCAGTACCTTTCTTTAGTTGAACTTTGTTCAAGGTGTGAATTGCAGTGCTGATGGATTCCTTCCAATATTTGGTAGCAACATTATTTTCAATCATCAAGGTTCTTGCACAATCCATAATGGATCTATTCCTTCTTTTTGCTATCACATTCTACTATGGAGTACCTGGGGCAGATACTTGTCTTTTGATTCCTCTTTCATTGTAGAATTCATTATAAACAAATTCTCCTCCTTTGTCAGATCTTAAGCATTTAAGTTTCTTTCCTGTTTATTTTTCAACTCTAGAAAGCTACCACTTGAACTTCTGAAAAGCTTCTAATTTTTCTTTGAGAAACATAAGAGTCATCATTCTGGAATGGTCATCAACAAATAGAAGGAAATACTTATCACCTGTGTAACTTGTTGTTCCAATTGGTCCACATAAATTAGTATGTACCAACACCAAGACTTCTTCTGTATTGTAATTCTTTCTCTTGAAACTAGTTTTGCCCATCTTCCCAATTTGACATTGTTTACATATTGCTAATTCAGGTTTCTTTAGAATAGAAATACCTCGTATGTAATGACCTGCCAGGGAACATAGGAGAACTAACCTAAACCAGAAACTAAGTTTACAGGATAAATTTTTTTAAATATTTACATACAATAACGATAATAATGCAGAAACAATACAATAAAGTACATGACATACACATAAGTACAATTCAACAAAGGTTACAAATCTTGAGGGTTCCTTGACATAGAATTACTTAAGCAAACTAATCTATGAAAACAACTATAAAGAACTGACATAAGGATACATCAACTGAATCCAATAATATACATCTCACATAATAAGACCACATATACATCTGTTACCCAAGGTATTCATACAATAATCAACATCCACTGCACATGTCACAGGGTATGTTGTAATACATAATAAATAAAATACATCCTCTGAATGGATGTCAGCCAATATACACATATGGTATAGATAAACAACTCATGAAAATGAAAAAGGCTCCAGAAGAAGAATAAGAAGAAGAATTGCAACAAGGATTGTCTGATCATGAAGAAGAACCATCAAATCTCAATGGTAATAAGAATCATTACCACCCGACCTCGTGTAACCAAAGGTCTACTCCCACCGTGCTGAGGAGATAGTAACAGGCCCACTCACATGGGTATACAACAAGAAGGCAAACATCAAATCTATACAAGATGATCATAAAGAAATGCATAGGAAGATCTTAGAAGCTCTTTGAATCACAAAAGGAATTCTACACAATACTAGAGGTAACTGACACATGTAGGATAACCTAAGCTATATATAGGAAGGTGTCATCATGTACGTCTAACCCTTCAGTTCTATCCTAGAAATCCCTCAATAGATCCCGACACTCAAGGGACCATACATGGTGCCAATGACCTCTCAAATAGACAAAGTCACTAACCAGATTAATATCTTATTAGATTATACTAAGGAAACCTAATAAATTATTATGTTATCACTTTTTATGATTAATTACAATAAATGATCCTAGCAGCCACTTGTGAGCTCCGACACTTATTGCAAGCCACCTCCTACTATAAATTTAGGTAAGCTACCCTGGGCTCAAAAAAGAACATCATAAAGGTATATCATATACCCCATCACTGATTCCCACTCATATAGGGATACACCCTCAAAGAATCATAAACAATATCAAAAGAAGAACATAACTCTTGAAATTGGTCCTTGCACATACAAGAATTGTTGGTCCTCAATTAACAAAAACCATTTCAATTCACTCTCACAAGATAACATAGGAATAAGTAACATGATTTAGGTTGGGTAAAAATATCGAGACCAAATTGATAACAACATGAACATGCACTAAATCATACATAACACAAAAGAAATAGAAACCTCCAAAACCTCTGGTTTTACATCCTGAGAGTCATCTATTCCCAACAGATAACCAAAAAAATAGAATTTCATAATAAAACAGAATACACAACTTAGAAAGTATATAATCAATAGGTTCACATGGTCATTTTAGGGTAGTAGTATAAAGCACACACACCACATCATAAAACATAAATGAAATTTACTCCCCAGCCTCCGTATACATCCTAGGGCATCCTAAAACCCAGATACCCACAACATAAAAATTAACACTTAAGGAATGGAAACAACATCACATCATGCAGAATTGGCAAGAAACCATTACATATCTACAATTTACAAAGATAAAAATAGTTTCCATTTGCAAAGTAATAATGATCTAAAGGACTAGGGTTCATTAGTTAAATTAAAATAACCAAATTAATCAATCTAGAATTCCTATCCCTATTAGTCCCAAAATGATAAACAAAAATATTATTACGTGCATACAATTAAGTCAATGAATCTCCTTTCATAAATTAAACTAATTTTTTTTTTAAAATTAATTTAAAATAAGCTAGTTTAATCTATTAAGAATGATAGTAACTATTTTAATTAAATCAATTTTAAATACTCCAATTTAAAATTGATTAAGATAGATAAATTCTAAAAACAAATTTCAAAATACCCTAATTAAAAATAATGACAAACTAAATTTATTAACATCAATTGAAAAATCTTAATAAACACAAATAATAAATATTTAATTTACATTTAAAATTAAATTAAAAAAATTAATAAATAAAAATAATTTTAAAAAATTTGTTTTAAACATATTATAAAATTTTTATTTTAAACAAATTAAAAAAAACAAATAACATTTGGTGGGAGGCAGGCCCCACGCATCCACCCCTCCCCTCATTTCCCCCAAGGCAGCCTGCTGCCTTACAATAGCCGATTGCCCATAGGGTGGTCGTGCTGCCTTACGACAACGCCCCCCTATGGCCGTCTACTACCGGGGCACCAGCGCCACACAGGCCGCTGGCTTCATTGTCGACGTAGATCCCGCTGGGGTGGGTGGGGTCAAACCCAGCCCCCCAAATTAATATATTTTTTTAATTTTATTTTTTTTTTCAATTTTTTTTAAAAACAAAAGGTACTAACGTTTTTCTTTCCACACTATTTTTTTTTTAAATTAATAAAATCTAAAAAACAGAAAGAGTAAATAATAAAGTATATTTTTTTTGTCTTTCCTCTTTTTCACATATTTTTTTTGTCTTTTGTCCATTTTTGTTTTACTATGGTTTTTTCTAATTGACTGGTGAATTTTTTTATGACTGTATTTTTCCAGAGACTATTTTTTTTGCAACAATTAAGTTTTTTAAGGGAATTTTTCCAAAGGGAAATTTATTTTTCTCCCTACTATAGTCCAAATGATTATCTTAATTTCTAAGTCTTCCTAAAGATATTTTCTCACAAAATCTTGGTAGCATAACCTTATTATGCCAAGTTTTTTTTCCTAAAAACATAGATCTAGGGTTTTCTAAGATACCAAATTTAATCAAAAACACAAATAGACCTAATTAAGGAAATACAAATAACCAAACACAAGGAAAGCATAAAATTTACAAGATTGAAATCACAAAGGGGTTTCCCCAAACCCTACCTCAAATCCATCAAAAATTTGACAAAGAAGCCCTTCTGATAAAATGGAGAATTTCGAAGCCTCTGAATCCAATTCTGATTGTAAATATCGAGCCATGAAACCTCCAAAGGCAAGATCTCCTCAAATCCTCAAGCCTCCAAGCACACACAAATTCACAAAATAACAAACACAAGAATACACAAAAATGCTCTTACAAAATTCTCCTCTCAAAAAATGTCTTCTCCCAAAAACTTGTTATTACCAAATGAGAAGAGAAATCCCCTAAAGAGAATCAACAACCCCAAACATGAAAAACCTAATGTCAACGCACCAGTCAATCCCTAAAAAGACTCAACTCAAAATTGAAAGAAAATAATAATTATTAATTAAACTATCTCTTTAATTATGCAACTCAACTTTCACTCTCAAATACAAATTGCCTTTTGAATTCAAACTCCAATTTTGAATATTTAACTTGCACATGTAATTAATTAAATAATATATTAAATAGATTAAATATTTAAAGCAGAATCTTATCCATGCACTCAAACATTTGATTATTTAATAAAGCATAAAATCTAATTTAACTGTAATTTCAATTTAAATATTTAATTTAATCTAAATATTCAAATATTGCACTATAATTAATTTCCCAATTAAACATGGATATTTAATTAATTAAATACCCTATATTTAATAATTAATTCCAAAAATAATCAATTTCACAAATAACATGATAAGTCACACAATATCAAAACACTCAACTAAAATCAACTCAAACACACACAAAGATAGGATCCACGAATTCACATCCACTAGACGAATCCGAGTAGGGTAGTCAAAGTGATACTTGTCCAATACTCAGGACAATAGGTTTAGGTTAGGGTTTTGGGTTTGAATACTATCTCCCCTCTCTTACCATTGATATATAGCCTGGTACCTGCAAACCTATCATCACAAAGATGAACATACATGCATATATAACATAGAAAACAATGGTTGAGAGTAGTTTATCGTGTGGAACTTGCTGAAGCAAGTAACTACAACTCTATCCCATACCATACCAAACACGTGAAGTAGTAATGAAAAACATACAAATGATCTATCTACATATAAATATATGGTTAGTATTGTTAGAAAACCATAATCAAAATGAAATCCTAACATATACATAAGCATCATAAAATAACGATAAATCACATGTACACAGAAGATATAACATACTAGCAACAGATTCATAACATAATGAAATACAATACACAAATATCCTCAAGATCAACTAAAATAAACCATACATACATAAAAAGGCCTAAAAGAGTTTTGTGACTTAAATAAGAAACACAGGCTAAGGGGTGGGTATTACATCTTCCTCCCCTAAAACTATCCTCCTCCCCTAAAACTATCCTCCTCCCCTAAAACTAGGTTTACTTTTGGAAGCCTACAACAAAAATAGATAAATTAATCCCTCAACACAAAAAATCCTACTGAGTCCTAAAAGACTCAAAGTGCGGATTCCATAGAATCCTTCCTAAGTCTCTAATTTGAACACTGGGGATCATTCCCTACTGCAGGAATATGAAAATGAGCTACTGGTCCTCCATCTGTAACCCTACTCAAAGTAGCATGATACACAGTTAGAAGGTGATCCAAGGCTACATACACTTTGTGAGATCCACCAACACTCTCAACTGTAGGCTCAGAAGCCACTAGCCTCTGCCCCGAGAACTGTACTGCACACTAAGGACAATTGACCGCAATATGACCAAGCTGCCCACATGAAAAACAAGCTCTTCTACTACCCCTTCCCTTAACTTAAGGTGCACTAGACTACTGAACACTACCCCTACTGACATCCTGATGCACTCTCTGAACTGACTTATAAGTCCAATTGCACATACTACGCAACCAACTGCGATAGTTCCCCAACCTTGAACCACCACTAGAACCATGAAAGAATCTCTTACCCTACTAGTTTTGGTTACCCTTCAAAACTATAGGAGGGTTCCCAAATTTCCCACCTCCCTATGGTTGATTACCCTTGTAACCAGAAGTAGATCCACTAGGATGAACTATCCGTTTACGCTTGCTAAGCTAAATATCATGGGAATTCCTAATCTATGGACCACTAAAATAAGGAGGAATGATTCCTCCCTACTACTAACAATGATTACCTTTTTGAAAGGTAGAAGGACCTCCATAATTCCTAGGTCCCTAAGAATGATTACTTCTAAAAGTAGAAGTAGGTTCACTAGAATGCACCCCCAACTAACCACCAAAATGATCATGAGGGAGTTTCTCACCCTATTGGTTTAGATCACCCTTCAAGTCTGTAAGATGATCTTAGTTAACCAAAATAGCCTTATAAATTGCATCCCTAAAAGCTCAGGATTGAAAGAATTGAACTCCTCCATTAGTGAGGTCATTAAGCCCTCTGACAAGGTGTTGAATCTTCATAGCCTTATCCTGATCAAGGCTCCCAACATCAGCTCTAGACTCAATAGAATCCATACCTAAAGCAACAAAAAGAACCAAACAACAACTCAAACTCAAAACCAAAAAGTGACAAAATAAAATAAATAAACACAAAGTAATAGTTTTAAATACATCAGAGTTTTATGTATATGTTTGTTTCAAGTTTTAAATCAAAAGACAACTAATGGGCATACACATTTCTTAGAGCTCCCAGTATAGAAATGTGGGCTCTGATACTAAGTGTAATGCCCCACCAGGGACCCCAGGAGAACTAACCTAAACAAGACATGCTAAGTTTACAGGATAATGTTTTTTTTAAATGTTTACATACAATAACGATAACAATGTGGAAGCAATACAATGAAGTACATGACATACACATAAATAAAATTCAACAAAGTTTACAAATCTAGAGGGTTCCTTGATGTATAATTACTTAGGAAAACTAATCTACGAAAACAAGTATAAAGAACTAACATAAGGATAAATCAACTGAAATCAATAATATACATCTCACATAATAATACCCCATATATATATATATATATATATATCTGATACCTAAGGTATTCATATGAGAATCAGCATCCACTGCACATGTCGCAGGGTATGCAGTAATACATAATCAATACAATACATCCTCTGAACGGATGTCAAGCAATATACACGTGGTACAGCTAAACAACTCATGATACTACAAGTCTCCAGAATAATAATAAAAAGAAGAACTACAACAAGAATCATCTGATCATGAAGAAGAGGCCTCGAATCACAATGGTAATAAGAATCATTACCACCCAACCTCATGGAACCAAAGGTCCACTCCCACCATGCTGAGGAGATAGTAACAGGCCCACTCACATGGGTATACAACAAGAAGGCAAACATCAAAGGTATACAAGACCATCTTAAAGAAATGCATAGGAAGATCCTAGAAGCTCTTTGAATCACAAAAAGAATTCTACACAATACCAGAGGTGACCGACACATGTAGGATAACCTAAGCTGTATATAGGGAGGTGTCATCATGTACGTCTAACCATTGAGTTTTTTCCTATAAATCCCTCAATAGATCTCGGCACTCAAGTGACCATACATGGTGCCAATGACCTCTCAAATACAAAAAAATCACTAACAAGATTAATATTTGATTAGATCATTATAATAAGCACAATAATCTGTCACCCTTTTATAAAGGAAAATGTTAACAACACCAAAATTGTAAAACTTCAAGGGCATAAAAGTCACATTTCTGTTGAGAATTTGAAGATGATGTAAACTGAATAAATGTGTGAAATAGGATGAATTATATGCCTATAATTTTTTTTAAAAAAATTGAACCAAAATTATTATGTTTTTTGAATTTTTTAGGTTTATTTTTCATTTCCTGAAAAATACTGTAAATCAAGGAGTTTACTTCCCGCCAAATAATTATAAGTAAAACATTGTTTTTTCCTCCAATTTCAGAATATGTTTTAGATGACATGTATAGCTAGTCCAAAAAAAAAGAAAGAAGTGTTTTTGATCTATAGTTTTTCCGTTTTAAGTTTTCAAAGTCAAACTTACCTGAAATCAATAGTTTTTGTCTCCCGCCACTTTTCCCCTATCAAAACTATACCAAAAATCAAATAAATTACATAATATTGAAGATGACTCTCTTGTCTAGTGTTTTCTATGATTTTAATATTTTTTTGAATTAATTTATCACTTGTATAAATTATTATGTTATCACTTGTTATGATTACTTACAATAAATGATCCTAGCAACCACTTGTGAGCTCCGGCACTTATTGCAAGCCACCTCCTGCTATACAACTAGGTAACCTACCCGAGGTTCACAAAAGAACATCATAAAGGTTTATCATAAACCTCATCACTGATTCCCACTCATATAGGGATACACCCTCAGAGAATCATAAATAATATAAAAAGAAGAACATAACTTTTGAAACTGGTACTTGCACATACAATAACCATTGGTCCTTAATTAACCAAAACCATTTCAATTCACTCTCACAAGATCACTTAGGAATAAGTAACATGAATCAAGTTGGGTAAAAAGATCGAGACCAAAGTGATAACAACATGAACATGCAATGAATCATACATAACATTAAAGAAATAGAAACCCCCAAAACCTCTAGTTTTACATCCTACAAGTCATCTATTCCCAAGAGATACCCAAAAAGATAGAATTTCATAACAGAATAGAATACACAACTTAGAAAGTATATAATCAATAGGTTCACATGGTCAGTTTAGGGTAGTAGTATAAAGCACACACGCCACATCATAAAACATAAATGAAATTCACTCCCTAGCCTCTGTATACATCCTAGGGCATTCTAAAACCTAGATACTCACAACATAAAAATTAACACTTAAGGAATGGAAACAACATCACATCATGTCGAATTGACAATAAGACATTACATATCTGCAATTTACAAAGATAAAAATAGTTTCCATTTGTAAAGCAATAATCATCGAAAGGACTAGGGTTCATTAGTTAAATTAAATGAACCAAATTAATCAATCTAGAATTCCTATCCCTATTAGTCCCAAAATGATAAACATAAAGATTATTACATGCATACAATTAACTCAACTAATCCCCTTTCATAAGTTAAACTAATCTTTTTTGAAAAAAATTAATTTAAAATAAGCTAGTTTAATCTATTAAGAATGATAGTAACTATTTTAATTAAATAAATTTTAAATACTCCAATTTAAAATTGATTACAATAGACAAATTCTAAAAAAAACTTTCAAAATACCCTAATTAAAAATAATGACAAACTAAATTTATTAACATCAATTGAAAAATGTTAATAAACACCTAAATAATAAACATTTAATAATTTAATTGAAATTTAAAATTAAATAAAAATAGTTTTAAAAAGCTCGATTTCAGCATATTATAAAAAGTTTTATTTTAAACAAATTAAAAAAAAATAAATAACATTTGGGGGGAGGCGGGCCCCACGCCCCCCACTGACCCTGAGGCAGCCTGCTACCTTACGGTAGTCGACTGCCCACGTGGTGGTCGTACTACTTTACGACAGTGCCTCCCATCCTCCCGTAGTAGTCTGCTGTCGGGGCAACAACGCCATGCGGGCCGCTGACTTCATTGTCGATGTGGATCTTGCTGGGGTAGGTGGGGTCAAACCCACCCCCCCCCAAAAAAAAATAAAAAATTAATATATATTTTTAAATTTTTTTTCCAATTTCTTTTTAAAAATGAAAGGTGCTAACGTTTTTCTTTCCAGACTATTTTTTTAAAATTAATAAAATCTGAAAAATGGAGAGAGTAAATAATAAAGTATATTTTTTTTTGTCTTTCCTCTTTTTCACATATTTTTTTTGTCTTTTGTCCATTTTTGTTTTACTGTGTTTTTTTCTAATTGATTGGTGAATTTTTTTATGACTGTATTTTTCGAGAGACATTTTTTTTGCAACAATTAAATTTTTCAAAGGAATTTTTCCTAAGGGGAATTTATTTTTATCTCTACTATAGTTTCCTACTATAGTCCAAATGATTTTCTTAATTTCTAAGTCTTCCTAAAGACATTTTCTCACAAAATTTTGGCAACATAGCCTTATTATGCCAAGTTTATTTTATTTTTCCTAAAAACATAGATCTAGAGTTTTCCAAGATACCCAATTTAATCAAAAACACAAATAGACCTAATTAAAGAAATACAAATAACCAAACAAAAGGAAAGCATAAAATTTACAAGATTGAAATCAAAAAGGGGGTTTTCCAAACCCTACCTCAAATCCACCAAAAATTTGACAAAGATGCCCTTCTGAGAAAATGGAGGATCTCAAAGCCTCCAAATCTAATTCTGATTTAAAACCTAGAACGACAAAGCCTCCAAAGCCAAGATCTCCTCAAATCCTCAAGCCTCCAAGCACACACAAATTCAGAAAATAGAAAAGACACAAGAATACAAAAAAAATGCTCTCACGAAATTCTCCTCTCCAAAAATGTCTTCTCCCAAAAACATGTTATTACCAAATGAGAAGAGAACTCCCCTAAAGAGAATCAACTTCCCCCAAACATGCGAACCCTAATGACAACACACCAGTTAATCCCTAAAAAGACTCAGCTAAAAATTGAAAGAAAATAATAATTATTAATTAAAATATCTCTTTAATTGTGAAACTCAACTTTGACTCTCAAATACAACTTGCCTTTTGAATTCAAACTCTAATTTTCAATATTTAACTTGCACGTGTAATTAATTAAATGATATATTAAATAGATTAACTATTTAAAGCACAATTTTATCCATGCACTCAAACATTTGATTATTTAATAAAGCATAAAAGCTAATTTAACTCTAATTTCAATTTAAATATTTAATTTAATCTCAATATTCAAATATTGCACTATAATTAATTTCCCAATTAAACATAGGTATTTAATTAATTTTCAATTAATTAAATACCCTATATTTAAAAATTAATTCTAACAATAATCAATTTCACAAATAACATGATAACTAACACAATATCAAAACACTCAACTGAAATCAAGCAAAATCAACTCAAACACACACAAGAATAGGATCCATGAATTCATGTCAACTTGATGAATCTAGGTAGGGTAGTCAAAGTAATACCCGTCCAATACTCGGGACAATAGGCTTAGGTTAGGGTTTTGGGTCTTACTACCATCTCCTCTCTCTTACCATTGAGATATTGCGATAGAGCACGCTCACTCCTACCGATTCAGGGAAGATGTAGCCCGGTACCTGCAAACCTATCATCACAAAGATGAACATACATGCATATATAACATAGCAAACAATGGTTGGAACTAGTTTATCATGTGGATCTCACTAAAGAAAGTAACTACGACTCTATCCTATACCATACCAAACACGTCAAACAATAATGCAAAACATACAAATGATCTATATACATATATAAATCTAGGGTTAGTATTGTTAGAAAACCATAATCCAAATGAAATCCTAACATACACATGTATAAGCATCATAAAATAATGATAAATCATATGTACACACAAGATATAACATACTAGCAATGGATTCATAACATAATGAAATTCAATACATTAATATCCATAAGATCAGCTAAAATAAACCATACATACATTAAAAGGCCTAAAATAGTTTGGCAACTTAAATAGAAAGACAGAATAAGGGGTGGGTAGTACATCTTACTCTTTTTTTCTTTCTTATGTTGACTAGGTTATCAAGGTTCAGATGACATGACCTTTTATGCCATAACCAACTTTCTTCTGCTTGTGCAATAAAACATGAACTTTCTGTGAGATCAAGATAGAATATATCACCTTTTGTTTGCCTACCAGTTCCAACTAGGTTTCCCTTACCACCCAGGAGCTTGGCCTTCCCATTGATGAATTCTACCTTGAAACCAATATTATTTAGGTGTGCAACACTTAGTAGATTATGACTTAGTCCTTCAACCCAATAAGAATTATCACATTTGATTCCTTCAGTTAAAGAAATATAACCTTTACCTTTCACATAGTAGGGCTCATCATTCCCAAAGCTAACACTCCCACCATCATAGTGCTCAAGATGTTCAAATTTGGTTTTATCACCAGTCATGTGGTGAGAATAACCACTATCAATTATCCAAGTGTCATTCTTTGTAATATGAGAGTATAGTGTTGTCTTGTCATTATCTGACTCATCCTTAATAGAAATATAAACCATTTTATCTTCATCTTCATCACTATCAAAATCCTTAGCAATGTAACAAGATTTCTTTCCTTTTTCCTCGTAGTTATTGTAGCTTTTGAAATATTTCTTTCATTTGTACTTGTTGAACTTCTTCTCACCTTTGTCTTTATTGTTTGGACACTTAGCAAGAATGTGACCAACCTCATCACATGAAAATAAAATCAATGGTATTCTTCCATTGTACTATCCTTTTTCCTTTTGCATCTCTCTTGCAGGTAATGCTTCAATGATTTTCAGGTCTTCATCATCAGAATCATCATCACTGTCACTATCAATTTGTTTTCCTTTCATCTTTCGAAGGTTTAATTTATCTTTGAATGCAGACTCAAAATTGCTAGGATTAGGAGAATAATTATCAAAGTTATCCAACTCAAAAGCTGTAAGACTTCCAACCAATCCATATAGAGTTATACCATTATTGCATCTCATCTCTTGAATAGATGAAACTCTAATTGCATAGATAGGAATTAAATTTCTCAATACCTTACTAACCACTATTGTGTCTTCAATCACTCCATCGAAAGCCCTAATGGCACTAAAAATTTTCTTGACTCTTTCACTGGATTTTGTAATGTCTTCTCCTTCTTTCATTTTCATCTGATCAAATTGACCTCTGAGACTTTCTTCTTTGGCTTTATTTACATTGACATCTCCTCCATGAATATCATGAATTTTTTTTCACATATCAAAGGTATTAGGATAGTCCTTGACTTCATCAAATTTGGAATAGCTGAGTGTAGAGGCTATATCAATCATCATTATGTTATGATTCTTCATGTCTATCATCTGATCCACAGTCAAATGTATCGGTGGTTCCACATACCTATGGTCCAATAATTTCAAACCAGTATCTCCAATAGTAGATAGATGTAGCCTCATCAAATCTTGCCATGCAGCAAAATTGTCTTTGTTAAGCTTAGCAATCTCCCTTCTGTAAGACATCTTTGATCTTTAGCTTAGGCCTTGAAACTTTCCCTGTAAGCACTTTCTGATCTGATACCAGTTGTTGGAAATGAGTTGAGTAACTGAGAGGGGAGGGGTGTGTCAATTTCCACAAAAAAAACCTAAGTCCCTTAGATGTCTTAAACAAATTTATCATTTTTTCTCGGTTAACATGGATATTATACTATCACTCGGTTAACATAGCAAATATTAATATATTAACTATGATTATCCTTTAGAAATTAATTTCAAAAACATAAACCATAAATAAAGTAACATGTACATAGATAACACCAAGATTTAACGTGGAAACCCAATATGGGAAAACCACCAATTGCAACTAGTCACTATTTTTCACTCTTTTGAAGTGAGCCCTGTTAGGAGCCAACCTTGTTAAAGGTTACAATAACACATTGTTAGGTGTGATCCTGTTATAGGATTTAGCCACCCCGTAAGGAGTGGCCTTGTTAGAGGTCTTCAAACACTTCAATGTAGAAATTTAATATTGTGAGAGGATTTACAAAAGACTATTAAGTCTACTCTATTAAGAGATTTTGATCACTGCTACAATTGTTAGAGAGTAACAGTGGATTGACCTATTTTGATAAGCAACTATCTTTGCTGATTCAGATCTCTATTATGGATTTAATTACTTGATCCTCATTGATCAGATATTATCATGCAACTTTGTGTGTTTTGTCCTCAATCAGAATCCCATATGATTTCACCTTCACTCTTCATGTCATAAACACATATCTCACTTTCTTACTCTTCTAATTCAATCCAAATTTGAGCTTATATATATATATATGATAAGCCTTGTCAAGTCAGCCTTAATAACCTTCCAAATAAATAGTAAAACTCATGTCTGTCGGCCGCATGTAACCAATTAAACATAAAATGTAAAATTTTGTTATTTGGCTGACACTGAATGCTTAACTCCGTCAACACTAAAATGCTTCAACGCCCGACCAACATTGTAATTCCCGATTGAACTCGGTTAGAACTGAAAATCAGTTTGGTCTTCTTCAATGCCCGAGAGTGCTTGGCATGAACTAACTGTTCTCGGATAGCATTGGACATTTGTGTAAACATAACTATACTTGTGTAAACATCAATGACAATACACAATTGAATAATTGTCATCAATAGCATCATCCTTTTATAATTAGTGTAATTGATTCTAAAATGAGTTGTTTCTTCCTCATATTTTCTTAGAAAATGATAATATGTCTCATTTTATCATAGAGATTAATAATTACAACTCAAATCATTGATAGTAGTGGAAAAAATAGAATAATATGACAATTAGTTCACCTAGTGTTAATTAATCCATATTGAAGGTCTAGGTTAAGCTAATAGAGATAGAATCACAATGTTGTGTCCAATACATATCAAGTACATATATATTCGTTAAAGGGATATTGCTACAAAATTGGTGATGATGTTGTCCCAAATTGGCTACTTTAATTATAAGTCATTAGTATAATAAATTATAATAATTAAAATCTCTAAGAGATCCCAAACCATTTAAACTCAAATTTTAATTGGCCATCGTAAAACATTCACAACTAAAGAAATTGATTTCAAATTTGAATTTACTCAACTAAAGAGTTCTCACAATATTCATCTTTTTATTCATGGTAAATAGGTTCAAGGACTAACATGCCACATAAGATTAAATTCCAAAATGGATACGAGGTCGCATAGCAAGTTGCAAGTAAAAAATGAATAAGATTATGAATTAATTCAATAATATATTATTTCCTCAACAAGATATGATACATCATAATCAATAATAATTTCAACCAACTTGTCAAAAAAAACCATTAGCAAACATAGATATTTTGACCAACTTGTTAAATACAACAATATACATCAAGTAAGAGATACACTAAACTAAATCTTTGAATTACATTCAAGGGTATGTGTAGGATCATGGTATGCCAAACAGGCCCTTAATTGGAAATGAAAATTTAGAAAATCTGGGTTAGGAAAGATCACATAAAAAATTTGAACAAGTTAACAATCTTATATCAAAAATATGTAAGAAGAGAATCTAGAGAAAATCAAATTTAGTTTCTAACATACTAGCCCTTTTTTGAAGAAAGATTATTCTATATGGTAAATATTTCAAATTTCAATGCAGTCTTATGAAAATTTCAGGAAAAAGATAAGAAGTAGGTGTATGTCTGACCACCTTAAACACAATCAAATGATAATATTGTTTTACAAGATTATAGATATGAGTAGTAGACTCATGTCCAGATGTGACACATTTCTTTTTGTAATTTTTTCCAAGTAAATATTTAATTATGATTTTTCTACTACAACTTTTCTAGAATATAGAAAATCTCATGTCTGACCACCTTAACTTAGTCTAAACTTCATCAAATTGAAAAATTTTAATTTTTTTATTGTAGTAGGTAGATCATAGAATGTGACTCAAGTTTTTTATTTTAAAAATGTTATACCATTTGAAATTTATAGTTATTTTTCAATCAGTCTATCAACCAGGACTAAAAAGATAAGAAGTAGGTGTATGTCTGACCACCTTAAACACAATCAAATAATAATATTTTTTTACAAAATTATAGATATAAGTAGTAGAATCATGTCCAGATGTGACACATATTTTTTTGTAATTTTTTTCCATGTAAATATTTAATTATGATTTTTCTTCTAAAATTTTTTTGAAATATAAAAGCTCTCGTGTCTGACCACCTTAAATTAGTCTAAACTTCATCAAATTGAATTTTTTTAAATTTTTATCTTGTGGTATGTGAAGCATAGAATGTGAAATATGTTGGATATTTAAAAAAATGTTATACCTTTTGAAATTTATAGTTGTTTTTCAATCAGTCTACCAATCAGGACTTCTTTTCACATCACCACTTTTTGGCATACCATGATCCTGCACACACCCTCAACATAATGAATAGTAATAGTACAAGAGTCATCAAATTGACTAACATAAATATGAAAATATCTTTACAATAGACCATATCTTCAAAATAGACCATATAAAAGTAATAAGTATGTTAATATGGTATAATAAAGACTTGGATGATAAGGCTATCATTCAAGCCAATATTAGTGAAAATATTAGTATGAGTAACTTGAGTTGAAAACAAATGCAGATGAGAATGCACATTAATATCTATATATCAATGTTGAAACTTAGATTATTACATTCTTCAAGGTAGAATATTGTAAAATTAATGTTGGCATAGTTGGTGATCTTTAAGTACCCTAGGATTTTCATTTTGGAAATTAATTTAGTGACATTGATTAATGTTCAAAATTATAGCTCATTGTTTTACAATTTTAAACTATAATATTATAGTATTACCTTAAGTTGGCTATTACCCTTTTGATCATATACGTTGTTTTAATAGTAAGGCATAATCATGGTAACTCTATCATTCTTGGTTGCTTTAAATTTTAGATAATTGTTATATAGTTGATATAATTATAAATAAGATTGAAATGTTGATATGGTAAATATGTTTTTTGATATACCTAACTTTCCTCATGGACCTACGGTAAAAATGAATACAAGAAATGCAAGGCTAATTTTAGTTTGTTCATAGCTTTGGTAGTTTGGTGGCCTATTTTCCTTGTGATATTAAGAAATTGATGTGAAAAGGGGGTAACGTTTACAAGTAAAATATATAAAACCCCAACTCAATAGAAAAATGAGACATCACCAAAACTAATCTTATAGTTAGCCTCTTCATTTTCCTATATTGTGTGAATCTTGAGGCTCTATATGATGACATGTAATTGATTGAATGTTTGATAATGTTAAGTTGAAGATAATGCAAGGCATTAAATCAGTTAATGGTTTGTATTGTCATTGATGTCAACTTCATATCATCTGTACGGTCATGTACACAATGCCAAAGATTTCAGAGAATCAATGGAACAAAGGTTATGCTTTTAGCAATACATAAAATTCATGTATTCACTAAGTGACAAACAACACTGACAGAGTGCACACCATTGGTAAAGGCAAAGAAGAAAAGTCACAGTGATGCCTGACGAGCAGAAGATAGTGTTTCCTGATGAAGCAAAACCATAGGATGCCTGACAAGCTGAAAATAGAGTTGCCCGACGAGTAAAAATCCAATGATTCCCAATGGATGGAGATCCTGAAGCTAACTGGAGTCACACTGATGAAACTGTCAATTGTCACCGACAATTAACTATAGAGTTGACCGACAAAATAGAGAGTTCAGAAAATGACAAAATATCTAGTTGGCAAGAGCTAAAGATAGACTTAACTAGTTGTTTTCTTTATTTTATTCCGCCAGAGTTAAGTGATTGATTTAAAGATGATTTGTATAGTTGGAAAGAAGATAACTATGAGATAAATTAGGATTTATTCTTTAAATCAAATTGGCTAGATTGTTTTTCATGCCAAGAATCAAGAATCAAGAAACAGTGAATATCATGTCTATATAAGAGACAAGCTTAATTCATTTACGAATGGGATTAAGGGGAGTGAGTAGAAATAGGATGTTGAAGAGAAACTGACAAAGAATAACTTCATACAGTCCTAATCAAACAAGCTGAAGGAGAGCTAAAGAATTTAGCAGACACTGACGAACAGTGAAGCACAATATCACAGAGTAGAAAGTGTGGAGCACAAAGAATTGAATTGATACATTGATCAGAGAGGTAATGTACTTAAATAGATCTAAAAATCTATAATCAAATTTGCATCATGAATAGGTCATAGTGTTTTAGTTTAACCATTGAAGCATCAATTCTCTTAATAGAGTAGGACTTAACAGTCTTCTATATAT
The DNA here is from genome assembly GCA_018584345.1 of Thuja plicata. Classification (NCBI taxonomy): domain Eukaryota; kingdom Viridiplantae; phylum Streptophyta; class Pinopsida; order Cupressales; family Cupressaceae; genus Thuja; species Thuja plicata. The sequence continues at coordinate 2,186,325 of MU227720.1, read as the reverse complement.
TGAGGTACATCCCAAGGAGTACCAAAAAGGTGGATTTATGAAAGTAGCATTGGAATTTTCTGATACCTATTGACAGTCTAAGAAGGAGGCTAATTCAAGGATGGTAGCAATAGATGCCCGATACTAAGTGACAACCTCTATGTATAAAATCCTCTAACAAGGTCGCACTTAACAATATGTTTGTAACCTTTAACAGGGTTGGCTCCTAACAGGACTCACTTCAGAAGAGTGAAAATTTGGGGTACCGGTCCCAGTGGTTTTTCCCTTAACAGGGTTTCCACGTTAAAAATTCATGTGTTATGAGTGTATTATTCATTTCTTTATTGTTTTGTATCTGACATATTTAACACTGGATTGATCGGTATACTCTGCTTATTTACTGAGTTTCGGTAAATAGTTATACTGCTTATCGATAATCAAGGAGAATAAAGACAGTCAACAAAAACTAACAGACAGTTAAATCATTATTAGTATTTCATGGCATGAATCTTGTAGGGACTTAATAATTTGAGGTTTATTGATTGGTGGTTAATGTTTGAAGGATAAATTTTTTAGATCACTGATTCACTCCCCCTCTCTAAGTTATTACTAACAATTGGTATCAGATCTTGTGTGCTTAGAAAGGAAGGTTTCAAGGCCTAAGTGAAGATCACAAGATGAACAGATGAGATGTGCCCAAGTTGAACAAAGACAACTTTGCTTTATGGAAAAGTAGGATAAGACTCCACTTATCAGGTATTGGTAATGATGTTACTCAATTCCTAGATACTACATATGTGTTGCCCACAGGATCATTAACAATAGATCAATTGAAAGAGAAACATGAGCACAACTGCATGGTCATAGAGCTTTCTCCTCACTCTTTGATGCTGAATTTGAAGATGTCAAGGATTAAAAAACTGCAAAGAAGATGTGGGACAAATTGAAGCTTGTACATGGAGGTGATACAAATGTTCTAAGAGGGTATGTGTAGGATCATGGTATGCCAAAAAGTAGTGATGTGAAAAAGAAGTCTTGATTGGTAGACTGGTTGAAAAATATCTATAACTTTCAAATGGTTTAACATTTTTTAAATTTGAAACATGTGTCACATTCTATGCTTCACCTACTATAAGAAAAAAAGAAAAAAAATTCAATTTGATTAAGTTTAGACTAAGTTAAGGTGGTTAGACACGAGAGTTTTTATATTCTCGAAAAGTTGTAGAAGAAAAATCATAATTAATTATTTACATGGAAAAAAATTAAAAAAAAATATGTGTCACATCTGGACATGAGTCTAATTTTTATATCTATAATCTAGTCAAAATATATTATCATTTGATTGTGTTTAAGGTGGTTAGACATACACCTACTTCTTATCTTTTTAGTCCTGATTGATAGACTGATTGAAAAATAACTATAGCTTTCACACAATATAACATTTTTGAAATCCTAAACATGAGTCACATTCTATGCTTTTCCTACTACAATAGGAAAATAAAAAAATTTCAATTTGATGAAGTTTAGACTAAGTCAAGCCGGTCAGACATGAAATTTTTTATATTCTAGAAAAGTTGTAGTAGAAAAATCATAATTAATTATTTAAATAGAAAAAAATTACAAAAAATATGCATCACATCCGTACATGAGTCAACTACTTATATCTATAATCTTGTAAAAAAATAGTATCATTTTATTGTGTTTAAGGTGGTCAAATATACACCTACTTCTTATCTTTTTCCTGAAATTTTCATACTACTGCATATAAATTTTAAATTTTACCATATAGAATATTTTTTTAAAAACAAATGGCTTGTAGAAAAGAAACTAAATTCAATTTTTAATAGACTCTCTTCTTACACATTTTTTTTATATAAGATTGATAACTTGTTCAAAATATTATGTCAACTTTCCTAAACCTGATTTTCTAAATTTTCATTACCACTTAAGGACTTGGTTTGGCATACCATGATCCTGCACATACCCACATGGTGGAATTTCTTGCAGGAAGAAAGAGAGAAAGAGGGAAAGAAGCCCATATGAAATTAGAAGACCATGGTTGCAAAGGTGAAGGAGAATTACTTTCCACAAGACTATGACATTCAACTGCATAAGAAGAGGCAGAACCTTAGGCAAAAAGACCTAGATGTCCTAGCCTATACAGAGGAGTTTTAAAAACTTTGTCTTGGATCAAGAATCCAGGAGATAGAGAGCATCAAAGTTGCAAGATACATTAATTGATTAAGGTGGAAAATTAAAGAAGAACTTAGTCTCTTCACCCTGACTTCCATTCATATCTATTTCCAAATGGCTTTGAAAGTGGAAGAAAAACTGAAAAAGAGACAAGATTCTAGTTCTAGAAATAGAGGAAGGGGTAGAGACAAAAGAGGTGGCCATAGAGGAGGTTCAAGTGGAAGAGGTAGTGATAGTAGAGGACAAAGTGACTCCAGATATTTAGAGAAAGGACAAGAAACAAGCAGTAGAGGTGGATACAATAACAGAGGAAGAAGTTCCTATAACAGTGACAAAGGAAGATCAAGAGGTTTTGGGAGAAGCTCTCACTTTTCTTCCATGAAATGTTACAATTGTGGAAAGATGGGTCACCCTTCTTATAGGTGTCTACATAAACCAACATCCTCACCTGGGGAGAAGAAGATAGCTTATGTCCAAGAAGAAGATTGCTCTAAAAAATTAAAGGTGAGTCTAGATTCAGAGAAAGGAGAACACCTAATTTTGAGAAGGATCCTAATCAAGACACCCACAAAGGATGAGCACAAGCAAAGGAGGGCTCTTTTCAGAGTGAAGTGCAAGATATTGGGAAAAGTGTGCAAGGTGATCATTGATTCAGGGTCAACAGAAAATGTCATATCTAAGGAGGTAGTAGCGAAGTTGAAACTCATAAAAATTCCACATGTGTGTCCCTATAAAGTTACATGGTCGAATAAGGGTCAAAAAATCTTGGTGAATGAACAAGTGTGGGTAGAGTTTTCCATTGGGAAGTATCAATATAGGATACTATGTGATGTGTTTCCAATGGATGCTTTCCATCTGTTGCTTGGTAGACCATGATAGTATGACAGAGAAGTTGTCCATAATGGGAAGGATAACAAGTACTCCTTCAAGAAAAATGTCGTAAATTTCAAGATCCAGTCTTTGATAGAAGATGACATAGTGGAGAAGGAAGAATCTAGTACCATTTTGATGAATGGGAAAGAATTCCTAAGGGATATGAAGGATGAAGAAGTTGGCTATACAATCTTAATAAAGCCAAAGGAGGAGGAGACTCATAAACAAGCACCTATGCCAAAATATCTGATAGAAATATTGGATTAGTTCAAAGACATAATTTGTGAGGGTACACTAGCTTCACTACCACCAAAGAGGGAGATAAGTCACCAGATTGACTTCATACCAGGAGCATCTTTACCAAACAAAGCTGCATACAAGATGACACCAGAGAAAAACAATTAGATAGCCAAGCAGGTGCAAGAGTTGTTAGATCAAGGATTGATTAGGAAAAGTATTAGCCCTTGTGTTGTCCCAGTGGTGTTGGCTCCTAAGAAGGGAGGTAAGTGGAGGATATGTACTGATTCTAGGGAAATAAATAGGATAACTATCACATATAGATTTCCAATTCCTAGAATAGAAGACTTGATGGATTGCTTGGGGGTGCTAAGTACTCTAAAATTGATTTAAAGAGTGGGTACTATCAAATTAGGATGAAAGAGGGTGATGAGTGGAAGTATGCATTTAAGACTACAAAGGGGTTGTATGAATGGTTAGTGATGCCCTTTGGGCTGACCAATGCACCAAGCACCTTTATGAGGGTGATGAATGAAGTCCTGAATGACTATATAGGAGTTTTTGTAGTTGGCTATTTATATGACATCCTCATATTGAGTAAAACCAAAGAGGTTCATATTAAACATTTGGAGTTAGTGTTGAAGAATTTGTAGGAGGAGAAACTCACCATAAACCTTGAGAAAAGTGAGTTCATGAAAGAAGAGTTAGTCTACCTTGGCTTTGTAGTTTCCAAGGGTGACTTGAAAATGGATAAAGAAAAAGTAGAGGCTATCTTGAACTGGCCTACTCCTAAGATAGGGACAAAAGTTAGGAGTTTCCATGGGTTAGCCCAATTATATAGGAAGTTCATTAGGAGATTCAGTGAGATTTGTGTTCCAGTCCTAGAGACTATAAAAGGAGGATTGAAAACAAAGTTTGTGTGGACAAAGGAATATAATGAGGGGTTTGAGAGGTTAAAGAAGGAAGTGTCTACTTAGTCTGTATTGTTGTTACCTAGTTTTGACAAACCATTCATTGTTGAGTGTGATGCAAGTAGCATTGCAGTAGGAGTTATCCTAAGCCAAGATGGAAGGCCTATGGCCTTTTTTAGTGAAAGACTAAATGAGGCTAAGTCTAGGTACTCTTCCTATGAATTGGAGCTATATTCTCTAGTGCAAGCCTTAAAGAAGTGGAGGCATTATCTATTTCCTAAAGAGTTTTTTTTTATAGATAACCAAGCATTGAGTTACATAAACACTCAAGACAAGCTTATCTTGAGGCACTTAAAGTGGATGGAATTCCTATAGTCATATGCCTTCACTATAAATCATAAGAAGGGGGTGAAAAACAAAGTTGTAGATGCCCTTAGTAGGTGACTACTCACCATCCAAGAGATTTAGTTACAAAGTATAGGAGTTGAAGGTTTTGAGGACCTATATGAGGGAGATTTAGATTTATCAGAGATGTATAAAGTGTGTAAAGATTTTGAGAAACACTTTCATAGTGAGTTTGCAGAGTATACATTGTAGAATGGGTTTCTATTAAAAGACAAGAAACTTTGTGTTCCAAAAGGCTCAATGAGGGAGAACCTCATACAGGAAAAGCATAATGGAAGCCTCAGTGGAAACTTTGGACTAAATAAGACATTGAACCTAGTGGAAAGGGTCTATTGGTGGCCAAATATGCAGAAGGAAGTGAGAAGATATGTGGAATGGTATGGCATATGTCTGAAGGCTAAATGCACTTCATCAAATGTAGGACTTAAAAAACCATTACCCATCTCAAGTAGACCTTGGAAGTGCATAAGTATGGACTTCATAGTGGGGTTACCTAGGACTCCAACTGGTTTAAAGAGTGTATTTATAGTGGTAGACAGGTTTAGTAAAATGAGCTGCTTCATACCATACAAAACAACACATGATGCCAGCCATATTGCATACTTGTTTTTCAAAGAAGTAGTAAGGATTCATGGCCTACCAATGAGAATTGTTGCAGATAGGGATGTGAAGTTCATGGGTCATTTTTGGAAGACCCTATGGAAGAGACTAGACACAAATTTTTCTCATGGATCTACCTATCATCCTTAAACAGATGGGAAGACTGACGTGATCAATAGAGTTCTTGGGAACTTGCTTATATGTCTGACAAATGAATATGGACATGGAAGCAAGTTATTTTACAGGCAAAATTTGCCTATAATGATAGCACAAATAGGAATACAGACAAAATTCTATTTGAAATTATGTATGGGGCACATCCAAGGGGTGTGATGGAGCTTAGATACCTTAAAGGATATGAGGGAGTTAGTGGACATGTTGATGATTTCACACAATCAATGAAGGAAGTTCATGAACAAGTGAAAAATACCTTAATGGAGGCCAATAAAAAGTTGAAGGTAAAAAGAGATGGGGGATGAAGAGATTTGCAGTTTGAAGTGGGAGAGTTAGTAATGGTGTTCCTAAATAAGGAAAGACTACAAAAGGGGATACCTAGTAAGCTACAGATGAAAATAATTGGACCTTGCAAGATATTGGCTAAGTATGGGCCTAATCCTTATAAGGTGGAGTTGCCCAAGGAGATTTCAATTTCTCCAATCTTCAATGTGAAAGATTTGATCAAGTATAAGGGGCTAGAAATGGAAGAGTTGTAGCATAGTATAGAGGTGCATAAGGACATGTGAGAGTTCAAAACTCTAGAACAAGTCAAGCCACAAGTGGAGAAGATGTTGGATTCAAGGGTGAAGAAGAAGACAAGACACAAAGTCTATATGGACCATCTACTGAAGTGGAGACAGCAACCAGAGTGAAAAGCCACTTGGATAGCTGAGCATGACTTCAAGAAGCATGGAATCAGTGAGGAGTTCCTGACACCATGGGTACCTTGACTTTCTTGTTGGATGGGGAGGATGGTGCAGGAGCACCCTAAGATCTTTAATGAGATCTTAAGACATTTTGGCTTGTAGGTTAGTTTGGCCAAACATCCAAGAATAAGGCCTAATATATAAAGTCACTTGTGTGTTTTTGAAGTGTGGTTAGTGTCAAGAAAGATTAGGGTTTTATGTTGTTAAGTCTAGTTGATCCTAGGGGTCTAAAACCTAGAAGTCAATTAAAAAGTCAAAGGGTTGACCAAAGTCCCAAATTGGGAATATTTTTAATTTTTTATTGTTTTCTAGTCATTTGAGTTCAATTGGTAAGGTTTGTAACCAATTAGGACACTCAAAATGTGAAAATTGTCATTCTGACAAAAAGTTGTCAAAGTTGTCATGACAACATTTCCTAGTTTTAAGCAATCAACATTTATGGTGCCCAAATACTGACCAGAGGGTCTAAACATGTGGGATAGAGGTATATAAGGTGTTTCCAACCCTAATCTGATAGTTAGATTGGATTGTGTACGGACTGGTGTTTGTAAAAGGAGCAATTTACAGTGTAATTAAGTTACAGAGCCATCATCCACTACTTGATTGGATTGAATGGATTGAGTTAATGAATGGAGAGTGTCTGAAATTTAGTTTATAAGTTCTTTGTGGTATTAGATTGATTATTTTTTCTTTCTGGTTAATTTTTATTTAATTTCTTGCATTATGTGAGTTTACTGGCCAGTTTTGGTCCAGTCATGTAAAGAATGGGTTTCTTTGGTGTTCCCGGGGTTCAAACTCCATGAACACTTGGAATCCATTAGAGACTTGTATATAATTTTTACATATGGCTTGTGGAGTGTGTGTGTGCTAGGGAATCTTGAAAACAATCAGGCCCTATGTGAGTACTAGCTATTCTGGCTAGGGTTACTGAGTAGTGCAGCAACAATATAGGTTGAAAGGTGATTGGTATTTGCCAATCAGTGTTATGAGAGTGTAGGGGAATGAGGTGCAGACCTTTTTATGGAAGGAGGAGTTCTAAAGAGCTCATTAGATTAGTGGAGGAAGAACAAGAATCCAAACCAGTTTTCATGCCTGAGAAACCCTTATTTTTAGGGGTTTGGTAAAAGTCCATTGTACAGACAGAGCTGAGACTAGAGGCCTAGGAAATCCTAAAGGGGAAGAAAAACCCATAAATAATATGCAATTAGTTTGTAGGGTTGTTAAGGGTTTTTGGTAGGAAAATCACATTTTCAGTGATTAGTAGGGCTAATTGGCCTAAAAGGGCTACAAGGCCTAATAGACTTTATTCTTGGAACTCGATTGGAAAATGGGTGCAAGAGTCACAAAATTGAATCCATAGAAGTTAGATTAGACATAAGGGGAGTTGGGAAACTATTCCTTAACGAGTTGTAACCATTGGAGTAATAGAAGGCTAGTGAAGCCATGGATGGGGGAAAGCTATGGAGAAGAGAATAGAGAAGAGTTCGAAGTTGGTGGGAAGATCCTGGGGAGTTAGGGGATTAGGGAAGAATCCTCTAGTTAGGGTAGAGAAAAGAGACCCTAAATAATAACATTGAAGGTCTTGGAGAGAGATTGAAGGCTCTAGGAGAGGGGCTCCCCATCACTTTCTCTCAATTTTTACTTCTAACAGCCACCCTTAGTTCAATGAAACTCTTCTTTTGCAGCTCAAACATACCTTGAACCTTGAAAACTTATTGAAAATCAGGAAAGCTAAAACTAAAACTGACCTAACTATGCTTGACAACACTTAGGGAAAACTAAAAAACTAACCTACCCTAGCCTAACTAGCAATAAAACAGGCTAAACAAACCCATTTAATGGTTCTAAAAAATAGTTTCCTTTCCTTAATGCACAATGAAAATTGTATGTGTAAGCAACTGTATGGAAAACTGAGATAACTTGATTAATTGGTGTAATGCCTTCATAAGAACAAAATAAAGTTCAATTACTTCAAAAATATGGTCAAGATGTTTGTTGATTTGAATTTGACCAGTGCATTGCATCTCCTCCTCTTCAGCTACACCTTTAAGTTTAGGTACCAAAGTTGGCAGCACCTTGGTTTCATTTAGCCTTGCTAGGTGTTTGATGGGGCAACCTCTAGATAGAGAAATCTTGGGGATTTTTTTTTGGGCTCTATTTCATGAAAACACTCCTTCTAATGTATAAGAACTAATCTGAGCTCCTTAGATGAAAATATTTGAGGTAAAACTAAGACTCAATTATCATCAAAGCTCAAACAGAACTCTTCAAGATCATCCCAAAATAAGTCCTCCTCTTCATCTAAATTACCTTCTTACACTGATTCATCCTGAAAAATCACTTGGTCTCCTGGCTCTTGAAAACATAAAAATTTCTCATGCTCATATGCTCCATTCTCTTGACCGGGACTTGATGAAGATGCTAGTTAAGGCATGGTGTATTCTTAATCATATCTAGGAAGTTCTTTAGAAAAATGTCTCTCCATCTCTTGTTCAACACTTTCTTCATATTGTTCATTGAAAAGAGGATCTCTCAGTTGCATCTGATGAGTTTCCTTGTATTTCATAGCTATGGAAATAAAGAGTTGTATTGTCTCTTTTTTCTCTTGTAGTTCTTTATCATGAAACTCCTCATGACGTGCTAGTTTTCTTTGGAAATCTTCTTCTTTTTTAGTTGTAGCAACACTAACCTTTATCAACTCTTTTTCACAAACTTTCTTAAGTATTTCTAGTTTTCTTGCAAGGGCTACTTAATGTTGTTTCTTCCCTATAATAAAATCTTCATACTGCTTCCATCTGGCATCGAACTGTTCCTTTTCTTGTGTCTTCATATGCCTTTTCTATGTTTCCAACACCTCTTCATAGTGTTTCCTTTGTTCTTATAGCTCTCTTTATGAAGATTTGATTCATGATGTATGTGCAGCTACATCAAATACTTCTGGTGGCATTGCTCTTGATAAGCCAGCCTCTCTTATTGTTGTGTATGTGCTTGATGGGAAAGCTCCTCTTGTTGGATCCTCAATTTTTGTTGGAACTCAGATTCTTGTTGCCCCTTGATATCTGCAATCTACATGGTCAATTCCTGCAACATGTGAACCTGCATGTTTTGACATGGATGAAAACTATCCAATGGATAAAAATCATTAATAAATGTAATGAAATATGAATTGATCCTTTGAGAGAAGCCCCACCATGCGTGCAAGAAAATTGTTAAGTATGTGAAATATCACCCTAACTCAAGCATTAGGGCACAATGACATCTCATCAAAATGATAGAAACATTCCTGAGTTGTGGGTGGCACTGATTAGGAAGGAATGTCTAGATTCTAGTCAAGTTCCTCTTGGATTTGATATATCACCTATAACTGACTCTCTAGTTGGGAAAAGTGTAAAAGGATAACTTCAAAACTGAATAAATTAAAATTGGGGGTGATACACCAAACTGATTTCACACTAATCAGAACTTCAAACAGTGATCAACATGATATATACTATAGAGAATTGAAATTGACATTCACTTTTCAATGTATAGGTTGACATAATTATCTCACCATTAGGGTTTACAACTAAAATAATGACCTACCAAGAGACATACAATCTCTGCAAATAGGTTATATTTTAATAGTTGAAAAAGGAATTAGATCAATTCACTAACTTTTCTATAAAACACATCACACTGAATGTAGAAATGGATAATAGGATTGAATATCAAAACTAAGAAAATATATGAATGATAAGAAAACTTGCTTTATTCCCTTCAAAATTTGTAATGGTTACATATCATGATGTAAAAACATGCCAAGGAACAAAGATATCCACATGAAAACTATTTTGCACCAAAACTGAACCCCTAGTTACAAAATATGTGTAGAAAATGCAAAGGCACTGATATGTCCACAAAACAACTTTCTCCAAAAATTTTAAACCCCTACCAATGGATAATAAATCTAGATATGTACCCCAAGATGGCAGCTCCAAGCAAATCCAAACATAAGCTCCTCCCCTAAAATCACTCCTTCAATGTAGTCAAAACCCTAAATCTTAGGCACCATATATGCCTTGAGCTATGTTCAAGTGATTTACATAATAGAGGTGTAACTAATGGGACTCCTAAGTTTGAAAATTATCCTAAAGAATATCTCCATGTAGGAAATATCCTCTAGAATTACAAAATATTTACCTCACTTTAGGGAAAAAAATCATACTCTACACCACCTAATAAAATGTTACTGGCTTTGACCTAAATTGACATATATAAAAATAACAATCCTAAATATCATCTAGGTAAATAATATCTTTGTTTCACCCTTAGAAAAATGCAAAGCATTTGATAATATGACAGACACCTATCATGTCCACTAGCATCCTCTAAATGACACCTATTTTGATTTTCCACTTGGGAGGATGAGCATCTCGACGATCCTCTGTTGAGCACTGTAGCATTCAAGGGCATTGACTTCTCCATGTACCACAGATTTCAAAAACTTATGAAGTTGGCTTCATTTTTGTATCGTTATGGAATCATCTGAATAGTTTGTAAACAAAACTTAAGGGTTGGAAACCTGAACTATATGGTGATGCACCCACTATGAATGTGGTGATAATTCTAGGACTTTTCTCGCTCCACTAAGTCTCAGGATGTTTGAATTGGAGTTTGTCATTGTGATATGGACTCAGGTTCTATTTAACTGGAACTCTTCACTACTGATTTGGGCTCTATTTTAATCATCTTCACTGTCAATTTGAACAAGAGTCTGGGTTGTGAAGATAATTACCATCTCTTCAATACTCTATTAACTATTTTTTGTTTTGTTATTACTTTCTTTGATGATGGATATGAATCTAGATATGATAATACAATACTGTTGTTTATGATATTGGGCTTTACATCTATTTGTAATGTATTTAGGGAAGTTTCACTTGCACGATATTTTCCTTTTCATGCATCACCTTCATTGACTATTTATTTTCTATTGAACTTGCTGTTGAACTAGAGTTTGTCAATAATTTCAGGATTTATTCCTCCTATCTATTTAACTTGTTGTAGCTAGTTGATAGTTTTTGAAGATAAACAATTGGTTTTAATTGTCAGCACTTTTATTTTAGGTCTTTACCATCTATTTACTGCTTACTATTTTTGAACTTGAGGATTTAGTTTCTTTTTCTGTTGCTCATAGTAACAACACTATTTGGTTCTTTACTCTTCACTATCAGATGTCTTCTTGTCCTTAGCTTGACATTAGCAAGATATGTACCATTTTTTAACGGCCCGAACACTTGTCCTGACTACAAAACTCTGACTTTAGTAACAAATAATGTTTGTGGGGTTTGAGCATGGGTAAGAAACAATGTTTGTGACTCTTACATAACACTGTTATTTTCTCTTCTCTGCATACCAGCATGTAGAAAACTATTTTTCCATGTATTTCCTTCTTAAATAAACTTGTAAAAAACATTCAAATCATTGAATATAAATTGTAACAGTTTGAACTTTGAAATGTATATTAAAAATTTACATAGAGGAAAGATCACAGTTATATGCATCTTGTCTTACTATTTTCTTCCTCTTGAATAACACAATCATTTTATCTCCTTTGTATATGCATATTACTATTGTATTTTATCATTTACATTGTCTTGACATCAATAGTGTTTGAACCCTTTTTTTTTCATATGGCCAAATTATTGAATTGTTCATTGCTACTTCCATCATTGATGTGAGCCTGATCCCCTATTTGATAGCACTGTAGTTATTCCTATAGATTGGAAAACCTGTGTGAAATTTATCATACCTGGTAATGCATGAATGTTAAGATAATACACCATAGTTTGATTGATCATATTGATGCATCTATTTCATTGTCTTGCACATATTGATATGAGGTTCAAGCACGGGCTCATGACACCCACAAACATTGCTTCTTTTTATTACAACCATTCAACAAGTTTATATTACACCAATCATAATCATGCCTCTTTTGCAAGATAGCATTTCTTTTTTTAATTCTAATTATGATTAGTAGGTTCATGTTTTTTCTTTTCATAAGATGGGGAAGAAGATAACAATCAGATAATTTGTTATGAGCTACTAAAGTGTCAGGATGATCAAAGAAATGATTTTCCACAGATTATAGTAGTTCATGATGATGTAGCTAATTATTATCCTCTTCTCCATGACATCTTTAAATATAGTAAAAAGGTTTTATAAAGATATATGTCCCTTTGATATTGTTATTTAGTTTGTGTAGATGCATATTTTCCCCTTGCATTCATGTTATTGGAAAATGTGCAATATTGTGAGTATTATTGTTGTATGATGTTTTTTGGTTTTCATACATTCCTTAGATCCAATTTGGATCTAATCCCCTCTTTTTAATGATGCAAGACACATGACCTAATGAAGACTCAGGATGTAGGACACATGCGAGGGATACTAAGAAGATAAAGACTTAAGAAGATGTAGACAACAGACCTAAAGAGACAGTGCATGGAGTCCCTTTCTCATATATCTATCATGCCTTCTATCTTGCATATGTTTTTCTCTAATTTTTCAATGTAAAAATGTATAAAGAAGACAAAATTGTTTCTTACATTCAGTTTGAATGCACAATTGTAATGATAATGTATGAGTTGTAATTGAAAATTGATCAATACTTAGAGTACAATATCTGATGATATGAATACATTAAAAATGTATCTCCATCTACATTATGTTGAATACTAGTGTTAGAGAATGTACCTTTATGCAATCTTTTCCTGTAAAATATGTTCTTTTCCTACATTAGAAAAATATTGTAACAATTAAATCAAATGTTATTTTTGAATACCTATCTAAAAATATAAAAGATAATAATGTTTTAGGAGAGAACAAACTAATAGTGTAACACACAAAACCAAATATATACACCGGTTTCCAAGTTGGGGTAGAATAAAAATAAATCTCAAAAATCATCGCTTTGATGATAAGTTCAAGAAGTAATTTGAAAAAAATGTAAATAATAATTTTAATATGTTCAATTATACGTACCCTTGCATTTGCATTTTATTACAAATATGTTTAAATTTATAAACACACATGTCATTTTCAATAGAAAAATTCTACAACATAAAAATTGATTATCTAAAACATGATCGTTATGTGTTGTCAAGATGCCTACATTGTTCTTGTATCTACACAGAAAGGTAGGGGTTTTGATTTCATGTGTTGTATTTATTCAAAAAAAATGTAACAAAATTTTGTTTTAGCCAAAATAATTCAAATGTTGTATCGAATACAATTGGCAATCATCTTTAGTTTTGGGATGTCATGGACAATGACAATTTTTTTAAAGAATGCAAGCCTATAAACTATCAAAATATCATCTTATAGTTGAGTACTACTCGTAAAATGTGAGATGTGTAAAAAATGGATTTCATGTGATATGATTTATTATAGAAACTATGAAAGAGATTGTGCTCAAAATTACATAACTTTTATTTTTCTAGAGAGACACCATTTTGGAGTATCTCAAAAAGGAGAATGGGGGTTCAATTTGAAGGCCCTCTAGTTACTTGGCTCTAGATAGCTTCAAATGTCAGTTCTTGTCTTTCTATTTTCCCAATATCAATTGTTACTCAGTAAAGTGTTAGTCCTTGGGATTTGTGTATGGTAATAGCCCATGCCACCATGAGTAGGATTTTATTAAGATTACCAAGGGATACAAGTACTATTTTTCTAAATTTTGTCTCATGTTCATTCCATGATGGCCTTCTATAGGTATCAAACTATGCTATTATTTATGCAATAATGTCTAGTCGTTTAGAGTTGGGATCGTAAATGATGTTAATAAATATTCCAAGAGATCCATTTACAAGTCTTGGTTGTGTCCATAGGTTGGTTGTGAACATGATTCATTTGCATTTTCATAGTAGCACTTATTTCTCAAGTTTTTCATCATTAGCTTTGATATCTATTTCACTTCTATTACTTGTTGCAAAGCTCATCATAGATAGGCGATTTAATTGTTTCAACATTTTTCTATTATGTAGCCTTACTAAATCATTAGTAGAAAATATGTGTATTGAAATATTAAATTTCTCATTTTCACTTATTTTTAGTTGTTTGTTTTCTTTTTATTAATAGTTTCCAAACTTCTTGTGTTGGGACTACATTCCATAAGTTGTACAGTGCTTGACAAAATTGTGTGTGTGTTTTAGTATCCTCTTGTTGACAAAAAATTGTTTGTGTATATAGGGTTTTCCATTATAGGTGGAATGATTTTGTGCAAGGTCACCAATAAGAATTATAGATACTCCACCAAAGCATATATTTTATCGGTGGGCAATCAAAAAATTTCATGTTGAATTTCATCACCTCCCTATAGACTACCTTCCTCAATCAAAATTATTTACTTCTTTTAATCAGATCATTGCATGAGTTTTAGTATTATTAAATATTCACTCTATATACTTGTGGACTCATTGATTGTTCACTAACTAGTTCACCAACTAAAAGATAGATTAAAGGTCATCAAATAGAAGCTCTCTGATTTCATGAGTAGCACATCATCATATGTAGCGATTTTGGGATCAAAATGCATAGGTGTATAGTGTTAGTAATAACTAGGGGGGGTGGGTGAATCAGTGGTCTCAAAAATTTATCTTTCAAACATTAAACACCAATCAATAAATCTCATATTATTAAGTCCCTACAAGATGCATGCCATGAAATACTAATAATGATTTAATTGTCTATCGGTTTTCCTTGTTTGTCCTTATTCTCCTTGATTACTGATAAGTAGTATAACTATTTATCGAAACTTAGTAAATAAGCAGAGTATACCAATCAATCTAGTGTTAACTATGTCAAGTATAAAACAATAAAGAAATGAATCATACACACATAACACATGAATTTTTAACATGAAAACCTTGTTAAGGGAAAAACCATTGGGACCGGTACCCCAAATGTTCACTCTTTTGAAGTGAGCCCTGTTAGGAGCCAACCCTGTTAAAGGTTACAAACACACTGTTAAGTGTGAGCTTGTTAGAGGATTTTATACATAGAGGTTGTCACTTAGTATTGGGCATCTATTGCTACCATCCTTGAATCAGCCTCCTTAGACTGTCAATAGGTATCGAGCAAGTCCAATGCCACTTTCATGAATCAACCTTTTTGGCACTCCTTTGGATGTACCTCAATATATAGAAGATTGTTAAGTCCTACTCTGTTAAGAGACTTGATGCTTTAATGGTTGTACTGAAACACTATGAACTGTTCATGATGCAACTTTGAATTGCAGATTTCTAGATCTATTTAAGTACATTACCTCTTTAATCAATGTATCAATTCAATTATTTGTGCTCTACACTTTCTGCTCTCTGATGCTATGCTTCACTATTCATTGGTGTCTGCGGAATTCTTTAGCTCTCCTTCAGCTTGTTTGATCAGGACTGTATGATGTTATTCTTCATCATTTTCTCTTCAGCATCCTCTTTCTATTCACTCCCCTTAATCCCATTTGTAAATGAATTAAGCTTGTCTCTTATATAGACATGATATTCACTGTTTCTTGATTCTTGATTCTTGGCGTGAAAAATAATCAAGCCAATTTGATTTAAAGTATAGCTCCTAATTTATCTCGTAGTTATCTTCTTTCCAACTGTACAAATCATCTTTAAATAAATCACTTAACTCTGGTCGAATAAAACAAAGAAAATAACCAGTTAAGTTTATCTTTAGCTCTTTCCAGCTAGATATTTTTTCATTTTCTAAACTCTCTAGTTTGTCGGTCAACTCTGTAGTTAGTTGTCGGTGACAACTGACTGTTCCTTCAGTGTGACTCCAGTTAGCTTTGAGATCTCCATCTGTTGGGCATCATTAGATTTTTACTTTTCGGGCAACTCTATTTTCAGCTCATCAGGAATCCTATGGTTTTTCTTCATCGGGCAACACTGTCTCTACTTGTCAGGTATCACTGTGACTTTTCTTCTTTGCCTTTACCTATGGTGTGCACTCCATCGGTGTTGTTTGTCACTTAGTGAATACATGAATTTTATGTATTTCTGAAAGCATAACCTTTGTTCCATTGATTCTCTGAATTCTTTGGCATTATGTACATGACTGTACAGATGATATCAAGTTGACATCAATGACAATACAAACCATTAACTAATTTAATGCCTTGCATTATCTTCAACTTAACATTATCAAACATTCAATCAGTTACATGTCATCAATCTCTCCCTTTGGCATTGATGGAAACATACTATATTATCACACTATACTATTTCAAATACAATATGAAATACAATAGTTGAGATTCATCAAACTAACAATCATTTTGTTTTGATAACCGATAAATGTTTGATCTTCGGTAAGCTTTGTTTTAGCTTAGCTTTGATTCTTGCATCTCTTTATCTTCTGATGTGTTGTGTCCTCTCCTTGTGTCAATTTCTCTTGCTTGACTGTTCTTTTCTTTTGATGTCTTTTTATTGTGTAAGAAACTCTTCCTTTGTATAATCTTTCCATACAATTTACCCTCCCTTAGGATATAATCTCTCCCTGTTGGAGTAATCTAATAATGGATAATCTCTCTCCCTTTTTTAGAAGAATAATCTTTCTCCCTTTTTAGAAGAATGTGATAATATGGTTAATCTCTCTCCCTTTGAAAATAATGCCAAAAAAATAATTTACAAATATCTGGCATTCACGTCAAACAATCATTTCTCTCCATCCATAATATATTCCTTGAATTTCATTTATCCATCAGCAATACAACAATATGCGCTAGTGCTTGGTTCTGATATATACCTATTTGTATATAGATGTAGCTTTGAATTTCATCTCTTTGCTTGCATCAACATGTGCGATATTCTGATAATATTTAGGCTGATGCAACCTTCAGTCTTTTTACTAACTAGTAGGCATGGGTTTTACCCCTAGTCTCTTTCTCAAGTACTGAAATGTATCCTTGGACAGTGGCTTGGTGAAGATATCAGCTAATTGTTCTTTTGATTGTACATACTCAAGTAACACCTCCTTTGCTTGAACTTGTTCTCTCAAATAATGATACTTGATTGTAATGTGTTTAGTCTTGGAATGCATGACTGGAATCTTGGAAATGTTTATTGCACTTTTGTTATCACAATAGATTATTACTGGTTCTAAGATCTTCATATACATACCTTCCAGAAACTATTTGATCCATGCAAATATTTGAGTAATTTGCAGCAGCAGCAGCAGCAGCATATTCTGCTTCTGCAGTAGACTGAGAGATGCATCCTTGCTTCTTGCTAGTCCATGTGACAAGTCTGTCACCCATGAAGAATGCTCTTCCAGTTGTGCTCTTCTGGTCATCAAGATTTCTAGCCCAATCAACGTCAATAAACACCTTAAGTTCAAATTTGCCTTCTCTTCTATACCATAAGCCAAATTCCTTAGTGTTCTTCAGATATCTTAAGATTCTTTTCACAACACTCATATGTGATTCCCTTAGGTTAGCAGAAAATCTAGCAACAATTCCTACTGCATGTGCAATATCTGGTCTAGTGTGTACAACATACATGCATTTTCCAATCATTGATTTGTACAAAGCCTGATTTACCTCTGTTGTCTTGTCCTCCTTTGTTAAATTACATCCAGTAGCCATCGGTGTTCCAAATGGTTTGGAATCTTCCATCTTGAATATTTTTAGGACCTCTTTGATGTATTTGGACTATGTAATGAAAATACCTTCACTTTGTTGAATGACCTATAGACCAAGAAAGAACTTGATCTCTCCAAACATAGACATCTCAAAATATTTTCTCATCTCACTTGAAAATTATTTGCATAGCATATCACTACCTCCAAATATGATGTGATCAACAAATATTTCAGCAATCAAAGTGTTAGCATCAACATCTTCCTTCAAATAAAGATTACTGTTTTCACTAGTCCTTACAAATCCAATACTTATAAGATAGAAATGAATTCATTCATACTAGGCTCTAGGAGATTGTTTCAATCCATACAAGGCTTTTTGAAGTCTACATACCATGTTTTTCTTGTCTAGATCGACAAACCCTTCTGGTTTCTCAATGTATACCTCTTCTTCAAGTATTCCATTTAGGAATGTAGACTTGACATCCATTCTATAGACTTTGAATCCTTTGAATGCAACATAAGAAAGTATTATTCTTACTCCTTCTAGCCTAACAATAGGTTCAAAGTTCTCTCCATAGTCTATACCTTCTTCTTGTGCATACCCCTTGCATACTAGTCTTGCTTTGTTCCTTGTGACTTCTCCATTCTTGTTCATCTTATTCCTAAATATCCATTTTGTACCAATGACATTCTTGTCATCCGGTCTTGGCACAAGTGACCATGTCTTGTTCTTCTCAATCTTCTCAATCTCATCATTCATAGCACTTATCCATTCCTCATATTCTAGTGCAGCATTGATAGATTTTGGCTCAAACTCACAAATTAAACAATTTGAGTTTAAAGACTTACTTCTTGTTCTTGTACAAACTTTCTTATCTCCTATGATCTGGATCTCTGGATGGTTCCTTCTTACATATCTTTCAAGTAAAAGTTCAGCTCTTTGTGTATCAGCTTGATCATCATTTTGATCTTCATTATGTTCTTCATCACCGTGCACATTATTTTGATCATTATCCTGACTGTCGGTAATTGTTGTTTGACCGTCGGATGCAACATTCCGTTGTTATAGACTTAAGCACTATTGCTCGGGTAGATTATTGAGTTCTTCACAGTATACAAACTTATTGTAGTCCTATGGTTCTTTTGTCCTTTCCAGCTCATTCTTTTCTGCAAATTCATCTATCTTTACATTTGCACTTTCAACAATTTTGTTAGAAGCATTGATAAGACATTTATAAGCTTTGCTTTTGGTGGAATACCCTAGAAAGATACCTTCATCACTTTTGGTATCAAGCTTTCTATTTCTATCATCCTTTAAGACATAACATTGACTACCAAAATTTTTGAAGTAACTTACATTGGGTGTTTTACCATACCATAGCTCATCAGGTGTCTTCTTTGTATCCTTCATAAATTGTACTATGTTCAGTATGTAGACAGTAGTACTGACAGCTTCCCTCTAGAAGATTTGGGTGATGCCTTTCTCTATCATCATTGTTCTAGCACAATCAGTTATTGATATGTTCCTTCTCTCAGCAATCCAATATTGTTGTGGTGTTCTTTGTGCATAAACCTATCTTTTTATACCATGCTCATTACAGAAATTAGTGAATTCATCTGATATAAATTCTCCTCCTCTATCTGATCTCAAGAATTTCAAATCCTTACCACTTTGTTTCTCTACCATAGCCTTATA
>MU227720.1:2089323-2140159 GCA_018584345.1 Thuja plicata | reverse complement strand
GAGGAAAGTTGCAGAAAGTAATCCTGGAAAGGAAGCAAAGGTTTCTCCTAAGGCTGAGCCGAGTAAGCTAGCAAAGAGACCAAGAAGGAGATTGAATTTGGGAATAGATAGTGATGAGGAGAAGACAAAAATTGATAAACCCAGAAACATACCTACAACTCAATTCAAGAGACCAGCAAGTATTGATGAGGTATGTGACACTTTGAGGAATTCAGCAGGCTTAGAAACATTTAAGTTCATTAAGTATGAAAAGTTGAAAACTACAGATAGGCACAAAGTATAGGAAGCACTCTTGGACATGATGAGTAATTTCAAATTAACTCCTAAAGAGATAGGAAATGATGTGCCAGATGAACTTTATGATTTTCTGTCAAGCAAATGGGAATTTTCACTTGCCACTGAGAGACAGATCAGGGAAGGAACCCTAGCCCAGGTAATACCTGAGCTCACCTCAAAACAAAGAGTAAAATTTATTGAGGGGTACAAGAGTAGGTTTATTCCTAAACTCAGAGGCTATGCTATTCTTAAAAATGACATTGAAGGTGTAGTAGAACAAAGCACAAGGATTTGGAAAGAGATCTTTGGACTGCTCATTCTAAAAGATAAGAAATCTAGTGAGGGGACATTCGAGCAAAAAACAAAAGAAGTTGAATTAAAGACTACCCCTGAACCACAGGTAACACAAGATCAAATTTCCATTGAAGATCTCAGAAGAGATTGCCACTAAACAAGTTGAACTTTCTATTCTTGTAGAAAATTTAGAGAAAGTTACAAACAATGTTTATTCTTTGTATAGGAAATTATGTGATGTTGAATTTTTCACAAAGGATAATCTACAGCTTTTTGAGAAGCTAAAATTAGATTTGAGATCAACTGGTACTACTTTGGGTAAAGATACTACTTCTAGTTCTTTACATTTTAATAAGTTGATTAATGCACAAAGGAGAATAATCAAGCTTATGGCATGTTGCCTCACTTGGAGGTAATATAGAAGGAACTCTCAAAAGCAAAGGAGTTATCACAGAGTAGTGCAAATCTATTGACTGCAGAGAGTTTTGTGAGTCTAGCTACCAAGCTAGAAATCAAATAGGAAGTTATGAAGATTGCAAAGGAAATCTGGGATACTACATTTGAATCCACCTTGCAGCTTCATAAAAAAATTCTGGATAAGTACAACTTAACCCCACCAACAATTAGTGACAAAAACAAGGGGGAAGTTAGTAAGGAAATCAGTAAGAAAGTATGAAAGATACAGAATGATACATCAGTACAGTAACAGGTACACTTGTATATAATTTTTGACGGCATTGTAAACTTTTTTTATGAGTATATTCCTAGGAGGAGTACTTAGTGTACTTAGGCCAAATTTTGATGAAATGAATGGAAGTAATGATAAGTGTTTTTGCCACTAATATCAAAGGGGGAGATTGTTAATCTGTAAGTTTTGTTGATGATTAGTGACCAACACTTAGTCATTCACATAGGCAGTTTTAGTTGGCTATCACTGTGGCCGAGCTAAAAATATGCAAGGCTGAGCAGTTTCTTTTCAGTTTTCCTAGTTACATTACTGAGCTGAATTACATTGACGAGCCGAGTAGGATACAGAGATATTAAGTGCCGAGCGACAGACATTCAAGTGTTAAGAAGAACAATTTTTATATACATGTCTGGAATGATACAAACTTTGAGGTTAAGTGATCCGGCCGACTTATACAAGATTTTTGGGCCGACTTATGTATACATTTAATATTCTTATACGGAGTTAGTTATGCATTTAATTATTTTATCCTATGCATGACTCATTGTAAACATTAATTGTAATACCATCATAGGTATGGGTATCAGATCTTGATCTTTGATCTAGATCTCGCTATCAAATTTGAACAAGTATATTAGATTGCTTCTAAACCCTAATTTGTGTGTGTGAAAGTGTGTATGGTGTGTGGCGACTACATTTCAAAATTTAAATGCACAGAGGGTTATTTTGTTAAGAAGCAAAGATCAAGAAGAGTAAGAACACAATGAAAAACAGAGTAAAGATTATATCAGATTTTGAGATCATAGAAGGTACTGGAAAGAGGAGATCTGTCATCAGCATCAGAGTGCATAATGAAGGATCAATACTTGAGACATTCTAATCATTTTATCAGGTGAAAATATCTTAATAGAGTGGTTCTAGCAGGCCTTTCTTTATCTCTTAACAGAGTGCTTACTTCATTGTAAGTTGAAATCCTTTAACAGGGTATATCCTTTAACAGGGTATATTGTAATGATCTTAAGGTCTTAACAGGGTAGACCTTTCACAGGGTAGATTATATTTTGTAGTCAAACATTTGTAACCTTAACTGGTACACTTTATTACTGCAGTAGTGGAGAATTTTTTGGGTGTCATCCCCACCCCAGTTTTACCTATTTGGGTTTCTAGGTTACCAAGTTATTGTGTTATGTGTTATTTATTTCATTATGTGATTGTTATTTGAGAATACTGAGATTACATTAGATTCATATATGTATGAATGTGGATCAGTTTGTTTTAAGTGTTTAAATTTCAAGATCTGACTCACCCCCCCCCCTCTCTCAGTATCTTGCTTTCCCATTATTGTATTTCCAAAATAAACTTCATCAAATTGAAAATTTTTTATTTTTCTATTGTAGTAGGAAAATCATAGAATCTGACTTATGTTTAGGATTTCAAAAATGTTATATTGTTTGAAAGCTATAGTTATTTTCAATCAGTCTATCAATCAGGACTAAAAAGATAAGAAGTAGGTGTATGTCTGACCACCTTAAACACAATCAAATGATAATATTTTTTGACTAGATTATAGATATAAAAAGTAGACTCATGTTCGGATGTGACATATTTTTTTAAAATTTTTTTCCATGTAAATAATTAATTATGATTTTTCTTTTACAACTTTTTGAGAATATAAAAACTCCCGTGTCTGACCACCTTAAGTTAGTCTAAGCTTAATCAAATTGAATTTTTTTTTTTTTTTCTTATACTAGGTGAAGCATAGAATGTGACACATGTTTCAGATTTAAAAAAATTTAAACCATTTGAAATTTATAGATATTTTTCAACCAGTCTACCAATCAGGACTTCTTTTTCACATCGTCAATTTTTGGCATACCATGATCCTGCACATACCCTCCTCAAGAAGCTTGTTCTTGATTTGTTTCTCTAACAAATCCTTCACCAACTCTACATTGGTCACCATGATGTTCTCGCCTATGGATTCACTCCACTCTATCATACACTAACTTCCACACCCAAGCCTTTCAATGGATCTGATACCAATTTGATGGGGAGCCCCTCTCATAGAGCCTTCAAGCTCTCTCCAAGACCTTCAATGTTATTCTTTAGGGTCTCTTTTCTATACCCTAAATAGAGGATTCTTCTCTAATCCCCTAACTCCCTAAGATCTTCCCACAAACTTCAAACTCTTCTCTATTCTCTTCTCCATAGCTTTCTCCCATCCATGGCTTCATTAGCATTCTATCACTCCAATGGTAACAAATCCTTAAGGACTGGTTTCCCAACTCCCCTTATGTCTAATCCAACTTCTATGGATTCAATTTTGTGAATCTTGCACCCATTTTCCAATTGAGTTCCAAGAGTCAAGTCTATTAGGCCTTGTAGCCCTTTTAGGCCAATTAGCCCTACTAATAACTGAAAATGTGATTTTCCTACCAAAAACCCTTAACAACCCTAGAAAATAATTGCATATTCTTTGTGGGTTTTTCTTCCCCTTTAGGATTTCCTAGGCATATAGTCTCAACTTTGTCCATACAATGGACTTTTACCAAACCCCTAAAAATAAGGGTTTCTATCCGTACACTGATTGGCACATACCAATCACCTTGCAACCTCCTTATTGATGCACTCCTCAATAACCCTAGCCAGAATAGCTAGTACTCACCTAGGGCCTGATTTTTTTCAAGCTTCCCTTGTACACACACACACTCCACAAGCCATATGTACAAATTATATACAAGGCTATAATGGATTCCAAGCTATCATGGAGTTTGAATCACGGGAACACCAAAGAAACCCATTCTTTACATGACTGGACCAAAACTAGCCAGTGAACTCACAAAATGCAAGAAAGAAAATACAACTTAACCAGAAAGAACAACTAATCAATATAATAACACAAAGAAATTAGAAACTAAATTTCAGACACCATCCTTTCATTAACTGAATCCATTCAATCCAATCAAGTAGTGGATGATGGCTCTATAACTTACTTACACTATAAATTTCTCCTTTTACAAACACCAGTCCGTACACAATCCAATCTAACTGTCAAAGGGTTGGAAACACATTATATACCTCTATCCAACATGTTTAGACCCTATGGTTGGGATTTGGGCTCCATAAATGTCGATTCCTAAAAACTGGGAAATGTTGTCATGACAACTTTGACAACTTTTTGTCAAAATGACAATTTTCACATTTTGAGTGTCCTAATTGGCTACAAACCTTACCAATTGACCTCAAATGAATTAGAAAAAAAATAAAACCTTAAAAATCTTCCCACTTTGGGACTTTGGTCAGCCATTTTAATTTTTAGTTGACTTCTAGGTTGTAGACCCCTAGGATCAACTAGACTTAACAACATCAAACCCTAACCTTTCCTGACACTAACCACACTTAAAAAAAAAACAAGAGACTTTATATATTAGTCCTTATTCTTGGATGGTTGGCCAAACCAACCTACAAGCCAAAATGTCTTAAGATCTCATTAAAGACCTTAGGGTGCTCCTACACCACAAAGTCATGCTTTAAATGTTGTTGCCAATATCTGCAAACACAAGCAAATCCTTGCGTAATGATCAGGAATACATCTATAATTTGTGATAATGAGGTTTTTTTCTTTAATATCACAAATCATAAACATACATGCAATCACTGAGAAAGGGTTATCCTATATCCATAGTCTATACTTAAGGTTTCAATCAGGTGGTTAACAGTCTCAATACCCAATGGACTATTTTAGGCTACTAGTCTAAATGTATAGTAGGAAAACATACAATACAGGTCACCAAAATTGTTACAGTATTTTTCTAATGTAGGGAAATAACATATTTTATAGTAGAAGATTGAATAAAGCTACATTCTCTAACACTAGTATTCAACTTAATGTATATGGAGATACATTTCCATTGCATTCGTATCATCAGATATTGTAATCTAAGTATTGATCAATTTTCAATTACAACTCATACATGATCATTACAATTGTGCATTCAAACTAAATGTAAGAAAGGATGTTGTCTTCATTATACATTTTTGCATTAGAAACTTAGAGAAAAACATATACAGGATAGAAGGAATGATAGATATATGAGAATGACAGTCTATGCATTGCCTCTTTATGTTTGTTCTCTGCATCTTCTTAAGTCTTCATCTTCTCAGTATCCCTCCCATGTGTCCTGCATCCTGAGTCTCATTAGGTTATATGTCTTGCATCATTAAAAAAAGGGGTTAGATCCAAATTTGAACTAAGAAATGCATGAAAACTTTAAAACAACATACAACAATCATACTCTCAAAATTGCACATTTGCCAATAACATGAATGCAAGGGGAAATATGCATCTACACAAACTATATAGCAGTATCAAAGGGACATATATCTTTATAAAACCTTTTTACTATATTTAAATATACCATGGAGAAGAGGATAATAATTAGCTACATCATCCTGAGCTACTATAATGTGTGGAAAATAATTTCTTTGATCATCCAGACACTATAGTAGCTCATAACAACTTATCTGGTTGTTATCTTCTTCCCCATCTTATGGAAAGAAAAAAAATGAACATACTAATCATAGTTAGAATTAAAAAAAAATAGTGCTATCTTGCAAAAGTGGCATGATTATGATTCCAATGTAATATAAACTTGTTGAATGGTTGTAATAAAAAGAAGCAATGTTTGTGGGTGTCACGAGCTTGTGCTTGAACCTCATATGAATATGTGTAAGAAAATGAAATAGATGCATCAATATGATCAATCAAAATATGGTGTATTATCTTAATAATCATACATTACCAGGTATGATAAATTTCACACAAGTTTGCAGATCTACAGGAATAACTACAGTGCTATCATACAGGGGATCAGGCTCAACAATCATGGAAGCAACAATGAACAATTCAATAATGGTCATATTAAAAAAATAGGGGTTCAAACCCTGTTGATGTCAAGACAATGTAAAGGATCAAATACAATCGTAATATGCATATACAAAGGAGAGAAAATGATAGTGTTATTCAAGAGGAAGAAAACAATAAGACAAGATGCATATAACTATGAGCTTTCCTCTTTGTAAAGTTTTAATATACAATTCAAATTTCAAACTGTTATAATTGTCTTTCAATGATTTGAATGTTTTGTACAAGTTTATTTAAGAAGGCAATACATGGAAAAAATAGTTTTCTAAATACTGGTATGTAGAGAACAGAAAATAACAGTGCTATCTAAGAGTAAATAGAAAAAAGATGCATTTGCAATTATCGGCTAACTAAATATAGTGGTGTTTGTGGGTGTCACAAGCCCGTGCTCAAATCCCACAAACATTTTTTCTTATTGAAGTCAGATTTTTGTAGTCGGGAAAAGTCTTCGGGCCATTAAACAATGGTATATATCTTGATAATGTCAAGATAAGGACAAGCAACCATCCAATAATGAAGAGTAAAGATAAAATAGTGTGGTTATTGCCAGCAATAGAGAAATAAACTAAAACCCCAAGTTTGACAATAGTAACCAGTTAATGGATGGTAAAGAACTCAAATCAAAGAGATGAGAGTTAAAACCAATGGTTTATCTTCAAAAAATTATCGACTAGCTACAACAAGTTTAATAGACAGGAGGAAGAAATCCAAAAATTATCAACAAACTCCAGTTTAGCAACAAATGAACAGTTAATGAAGGTGATGCATGAAAAGGAAAAGACAATGCAAGTGAAACTTCCGTAAATACATTACAAATTGATGTAAAGCCCAATATCATAAACAACAGCATTGCATTATCATCTCTAGATTTGTATCCATCATCAAAGCAAGTAATAAAGAAATGTGAAATAGTTAAGAGAGTATTGAAGAGATGATACTTATCTTCACAACCCAGACTCCTATTCAAATCGACAATGAAGATGATTAAAATAGAGCCCAAATCAGTAGTGAAGAGTTCCAGTTAAATAGAACCTAAGTCTAGATCACAATGACCAACTCTAGTTAAAATAGCCCAAGCCTTAGTGGAGTGAGAAAAGTTCTAGAATCACTGACACATTCATAGTGGGTGCATTTCCATGTAGTTAGGGTTTCAAACCCTTGAGTTTTGTTTACAAACAATTCAGATGATTCCATAACTGATGCAAAAATGAACATCTAATGAAGGCAATGCATGAAAAGGAAAAGATAGTGCAAGTGAAACTTCCCCGAATACATTACAAATAGATGTAAAGCCTAATATCATAAATAACAATGTTGCATTATCATCTCCACATTCGTAGCCATCATCAATGCAAGTAATATAGAAATGTGAAATAGTTAAGAGAGTATTGAAGAGATGGTACTTATCTTCACAACCCAGACTCCTATTCAAATCGACAGTGAAGATGATTAAAAAAAATCCCAAATCAGCAGTGAAGAGTTCTATTTAAATAGAACTTGAGTCTAGAACACAATGACGAACTCCAATTCAAACAACCTGAGCTTTAGTGGAATGAGAAAAGTCCTAGAATCACTGCCACAATCATAGTGGGTGCATTTCCATGGAGGTAGGGTTTCAAACCCTTAAGTTTTCTTTACAAGCTATTCAGATGATTCCATAACTGATGCAAAGATGACACAAACTTCATAAGTTTTTGAAATCCACAGTACATGGAGTAGTCAAAGCCCTTCAATGTTGCAATGCTCGATAGAGGATCATCGAGATGCTCATCCTGCCAAGTGGAAAATCAAAATAGGTGTCATTCAGAGGTCGCTAGTGGAGATGACAGGTGTCTAACATATTATCAAATGCTTTGCATTTTACTAAGGGTGAAACAGAGATGTTATTTACCTAGATGATATTCGGGATTGAGATTTTTGTATATGTCTATTTAGGTCAAAGCGAGTAACATTTTCTTAGGAGGTGTAGATTATGTTTATTTCCTAAAGTGAGGTAACTATTTTGTAATTCTAGAGGATATTTCCTACATGGAGACATTGTTTAGGATAATTTTCAAACTTAGGAGTCCCCTTAGTTACCCCTCTATAATGTAAATCACTTGAACATAGATCAAGGAATATATGGTGCCTAAGATTTAGGGTTTTGACTACATTGAAGGAGTAGTTTTATGGGAGGAGCTTGTTTTCATATTTTCTTGGAGCTGCCATCTTGGAGTATATATCTGGATTTCTTATCCTTTGGTAGGGGTTCAAAATTTTTGGAAAAAGTTGTTTTGTGGACATATCAGTCCCTTTGCATTTTTTGGACACATTTGGTAACCAGGGGTTCAATTTTTGTTCAGAATAGTGTTCAACTAGATATCTTTGTTCCTTGGCATGTTTTTACATCATGATATGTAACCATTATAGATTTTGAAGGAAATAAAGAAAGTGTTCTTATCATTCATATATTTTATGAGTTTTGATATTCAATCCTATTCCCCATTTCTGCATTCAGTGTGATGTGTTTGATAGAAGAGTTAGTGAATTGATCTAATTCCTTTTTCATCTATTAAAATATAACCTATTTGCAGAGATTGTATGTCTATTGGCAGGTCATTATTTGAGGTGTAAACCCTATTGGTGAGATACTTATGTCAACCTATACATTGAAGAGTGAATGTCCATTTCAATTCTTATTAGTACATCTCATGTTGATCCCTATTTGAAGTTCTAATTAGTCTGAAATTAGTTTGGTGTATCACCCTAATTTTAATTTATTCAATTTTTAAGATGTCCTTTTACCATTTTCCCAACCAGAGAGTCAGTTATAGGTGATATACCAAATCCAATAGGAACTGACCTAGAATCTAGAGATTCCTTCCTAATCGGTGGCACCCACAACTCAGGAAGGTTTCCATTTTTCCATGAGATGTCAGTGTTCCCTAATTCCTGAGTTAGGGTGATATTTCATGTACTCAACAGTAATTTAAACTCAAATTGTTTTTTATTAAAGGTCATAGGCCTGAACTATATTAAATTAGTTAAAATATATATTACAATAAAAATATCTATAATCTACTAGCATGAAGGGAATATAGTCATCCTTATGACAAAATAAACTGAATCTACTAATATTAGGGAAGAAAATGCCCACCATACAGATCAATTTTGATCCACTAAGAAAGGATTCCAAACACAACACCCAACAACAAGATTAGGCATGAAAACAAGATGAAGATATTGATGGAAGTGATCTCAGATTGACACAAGATGCTTGGTTGAAGGGAAGATTAAGAAGACCCAAAGCAAGAGTCATTTTAAACAATTTTGATCTATTGAATAAGGATCTTCATGCTATCCATACACCAAAATCTTTGGAACTAGTAAAATATGAGTTGATAAAAATCTTAATTAAAAACAAGATCCTTTCTTCCAAAAAAGGAAAAATTCATGTATAATTTCTACTACATAAAGCCCACACACATATGCAATTTTCTGCTAAGGAACCTTAAAATTAGACTAGGCAGTCAAACTTCTAGTCTTTTCTTCAACAATTTGAGCTATAAGACATTGCATTGATTCATTAATTATGAACATTGTCACAAAATTGAGATGGAAAATCCATGGATGGGAAAAAGACATTGTGTCATCTAGTTTTATTAAGTTTTGAAGTAATTTTAAGTATAATTTATAGATGGGCTCATGTGGTACTCTATAACTTGTTCTATATGTTTCAAAAGTCAATTATTTTTGTTTTTTTGGAAAGAGGACATAAAGACCTATTGAGAAAATATTTTTCAATTTTTTTTACTTAGTCTTGTTAGACTTAGGAATCACTGAGAGGGGGAGTGAATCAATGCAATAATATTCATAACTTTCTTAATCAAGTGACAAAACTTGAAACCACAAATAACTGAAATTAATAAGGATAAGATGAACACACATAGCATCAAAACACCATGATTTATTTTTGAGGAGAACCTTGTTAAGCAAAAACCCCTGATGGGAATGGTACCTATAATATATCTAACTATTATAGTAATAATTACCTTATTAAAGGAATAAGTACATACATAGGGGAATTCACATGCATCCAGGCTTATAACCTAGAGAGTATATCTCAATACAAAACAACAATCTGGCCCTCATTCAGGTTCACTTATTAATTACAATGAAATTATGGATAGGACTTATTGTCCAGAAACTGAACTCACAAATAACAAAAATTATGTCAATACAGACATTCTGTAATGCATCACAAATTGATTCTCTGATATGTAAATCTTCACACAACATCTTGTACAACTTCTCTATCATTGAATCATGCTTATTGCATTCAAAACTTGATCTTATCTACTTGATCTTATCTCCAAAATATTAACTCATTCACCCCAACAAGCATATAATAAAACATGTACAAGATTCCATTATACCTTGACTAAATCAGCACATAATAACTTTCTATTCAAATGGAGTACCCTCCATTGGTCAGACCTTTCAATAAAAATCATCAAAATGATTGGATCATTGATTTGTTAAGACTGTTGATCGATCCAATGCACCACTAACTTGCATAGAATAAATCTTTGTCAACCTGATACACAAAGTATCATATCTTCAGATCATACAAAAAAAAAACATTTGATTATTTCATTAGACATATCATGATGTCTACTTACAATCTTTACCTTTGTACCATCTAATAGATTAACCTTTGTCTGTACTGACTCCATCTATGAACTTGTATCCTGCACTATTCTTCATACTTAGCTTCTTTTTATCACCAAAACAATTAGTAGACAAAATATATGATAGGTGGAAAATAGTAAAGTGTATGGTTGTCACCAATGACAACATATCATGCATTATTCATTGTCCCTTTCCAACGTCAATCTCCCCCTTTGTCATTGATGGCAACACTTATTCAAAAATTACTAAGTGTCCAATTAATGCTCCAAGTCTCAAAAAATATCCCAAAAAAATGTACTCCCCCTAAGGTATAAATCTCTCCTCTCTTAGGTGTATATGAATTTTTCATTATATCTCTTCCCCTTTGACATAAATGGAAAAGGCAAGGACAAAAATCCAAAACTTGTCTACCAAAATTCCTATATTGTCTGCATACTTAAAACAAATTGAATATATCTGAGAAATTGCCTTTCAAGGATGTTAGATTGGTATTCCATATCATTCTCAAACTATCCAAGATCTGAATCTTCCCACTTATTATGTAAGATGATTTCTTAGCACGAAGAATATTAGGTGGCGATGACACTAAATTTTTCTTATTTTCTTCCTTAATAATTTTCAGCAAAATGTCTAACTTACGAGTTATAAGACTCTTCAAGTCAGAAAATATTCCTAACATCATATTCCTCTCTTCTTCTAAACATCTGATTTTATCTTTAATTTTCACTACTTCCTTCATATGTTAAGAAGCAAATCCCTTTGAAGGATCAAAGTTCTTTTCTTTTTCTGCTAGTAATGCTTCACTTTCACTCAAGATCTTATCAATGCGAGCAATATTTGAAAATGGATTGATGCATATCCTCATAATATTACTCCCTTCCTGAATGGATCCCTTCAACTAATTTATTCCCATATCTCTAGTGACATCTCATCTTTTGTAATCAATGAGAATAAATGATGAAATCCTTTAGAAATGAAATCTTTTTGTACCTTATCATCTACTGCCTTCTCCAAAGAATTAAAATGTATATCAAGGTTATTTAGAATTTCCTCTAGCTGATAAAAAATAGGGTACCTTGATTTACCTTAAAAATTAGCATAATCTTCCCAAGAACACCAATTGACTTAGACAATTATCTGCTACCTTTAACTCTTATTCAATGGTTTTATGGGCTAACATTGAAATATTTGGATGAACTATAAGTGATTGAATGCTTGAAGATGATATGTTGATGATCACCAAGTTGCAAAAGTGAATGCAAGACATTAAATTAGTTAATGTAATGTATTTTCATTGATGTCAACTTGATATATTGTTTGATTTCTCATACACATAATATCATAACCTTGAAGTTCTGAAGAGACAAAGTTTATGTTGTTAGTAAAATATAAAATGTATGTATACATCGAGTGACAATGAACACCGAGTAGTTCACACTGTATACTAAGCAAGTGTATACAGAGCACCGTAGTAACTGGAGTTAATGACTGAGCATAACTGAAGATGATAACCAAGCTGAACTGGAGTTAAAGAATGAAAAAATTGCTTAGATGGCAAAGCTATATTTAGGGATTCACTAATTGATTGCTTTATTTTCAATGATGAATTAAACTAAAGAATGGAAGGAGATTTAAAGCATGTTTTATTCACAGTTATCAAGGAGAGATTTATAGAAGAAAACTAAAGGAGAGCTTTACAAGATAAAGAAACACATGGAAAGTTTTAAGAATCAAGAAGAGATCTACAAAAAAAACAAGGAGATTGAGCAGCTAATCATGTCTATATAAAGAGATAAGGAATTATTATCAAAGAGAGGAATGCTGTGTATAATTTGTGTGAAGATAGAATTCTTCATGCAGATCTGATCATACAGGCTAAAGAACAGAGCCAAGGAATTCTATAGACATCGGGTAACATAGGACAGAGCATTCACCGAGCAGAAGAGAGAAAGAAAGAAAAGGAACTGAAGTGTATATTGAGTAGAGAGGTATTATAGAACTAACAATAGATCTGAATATTTTTAAATCAAAGTTTTATTTTGAATAGATCATTTACTGTATCAGTTTAACCATTGATTTAGAAAATCTCTTAACCGAGTGGGATTTAAAAGTCCTTATTGTATTGAGATACTCAAGAGTATAAAAAGGTTTTCTTGTTGGAAACATAGTGAGTGCTAGGTCAAAAGATAAATTGTTGGTTCTAAATCCTCTAAAAAGGTCACACTTAACATTGCGTATTGTAAGAATTTAATAGGGTTGTCTCTTCACCGAGCTCACTTTAGAAGAGTGAAATTATTTTGCGTCACTAGTCGCGGGTGGTTTTTCCCATATTGGGTTTCCACATTAAAATCTATGTGTGAAATGTGTACATGTTTCATTGCATTGATATTTTTCTTTACACATTATTGAAATTGGATTGGTCGCTTAACTCTAAGTTTATTTACTGCTACTCGATAAGTTCTAGAAAAGATAAATAGTATATCTCACCAAGCAGTTTACATTTGTTGAAAATTATTTATGGCATACACCTTGTTGAAATTGGACTGTAACATAACTGAGGGTATTATATTTAAGAGATAATTTTTTTGGTTAAATTTATGGAATAATTATTAAGGCCACTGAATGACCACCCCCCCTCTCAGTTATTCTAACAATTGGTATCAGAGCTTTGGTGCTTTGAAGAAACATTTATAGGGACTTAAGCTAAAGATCACAAGATGAGTAAAAGTGATGTACCTAAGTTGAACAAGGACAACTTTTAATCATGGCAAAGAAGGATAAGACTTCATCTATCTGGTATTGGAAATGATGTTACACAACACTTGGATATTGAATATGTTGCACCTACTGGACCTCTGACCTTTGATCAATTAAGAGAGAAACATGAACACAATTCTATGATGATAGAACTTGATTCTTCACTAACTGATGCTGAATTTGAAGATGTGAAATCATGCACCTCTGTAAAGAAAATGTGGGAAAAAATAAAAATATTACATGGAGGAGATACCAATGTGCTGAGAGATAAAGATGAAATCCTAAGAGGAAAGTTTGATGACCTAAGAATGAAAGAAGGAGAGAACATCACTCAATATAGTGATAGAATCAAAGAAGACGTTAATCCTATCCATGGAGTAGGAGGAATACTTGAAGAAGAAATAGTTGTAAGTAAAATTATGAGCACCTTACTACCTATTTTTTCTATTAGAGTATCTACAATTCAAGAAATGAGAGCAGTAGCCAATAATAATCTTACTCTTGATAGTTTG
Source organism: Thuja plicata (assembly GCA_018584345.1). Taxonomy (NCBI): domain Eukaryota; kingdom Viridiplantae; phylum Streptophyta; class Pinopsida; order Cupressales; family Cupressaceae; genus Thuja; species Thuja plicata. The sequence goes on along the minus strand of MU227720.1, from coordinate 2,126,037 downwards.
ATTGGTAGACTTATTTCAATTGAGTCTGCATTCAAATCTTCTTTGAAAGTAAGAAATTCTATTAACAAACACACTATGAGAAATTATAGTGACAGTGATAGTGATGAATAAGAACTTGATGAACTTGAAGCACTAATGGCTAGGAGATTCCATAGAGGTAAAGGAAGATATAAAGGTAAATTACCATTGGTTTGTTTTAATTGCAAAGAAATTGGACATTTTGTTGCTAGATGCCCTAATAAGAGAAAGGATGAAAGAAACAATGACAAATCTTATGAAAATAAGTATGAAAGAAGTGATGACCGAGACAACAGAATAAAATGACACTTTGATAGAAGAGATAACCAAGATTACAAGGACAAAGGAAAGAGTCTTGCTACCTGATTGAGAACAAAGCTGAAAATTCTGGTATTGATTATGATGAAGATATTGAGGTAGTATTTGTTTCTATGAAGGATGATCCAGATGAAGAAGAAAGGTATGTTGAAATAGCACTAATATCTAAAGTTAGAAAAAATGATGTTTGGATTATTGATAGTGGTTGTACTCATCACATGACTAGAGATAAAGAAAAGTTTGAAACTTTTGAATATTATAATGGTGGATCAATTAGGATGGGTAATGACTCACCTTGCCCAGTTGAAGGAAAGGTACCATCATGTTGAATAATCTGATCAGATGTGAAAATGAAATTGGAGAAAAGGACTTAACTATAATCTGTTGAGTGTTTCACAGCTAAAAAACACAGGACACCGATTTGCAGTTGAGAACAAAAAGGCAATGATCTATAATGGAACAAGAAATTTGATCGGTACTGGTGAACAAATAAAAGGTAATCTATTCTCTCTTGATAATATTGAGAGAACTTGTTTATTCTCTATAAATGAAGACATTTGGTTGTGGCATAAAAGGTTATGAAATGTGAATTTTAACAACATGGTTAAGATAAGTAAGAAAATTAAAGTGAGAGGCTTACAAAGTATCTCAAAGCCCGACCATATTATGTGCAAGAATGATCAAATAGGAAAAATGAAAAATTATATTTTCAAGAGAAAAACCTACACATCTAATGCTATTCTGGAGTTAGTCCATACTAACTTAGGTGGACCAATGAGAAAAAGACTTATTATGGTGATAGATACTTAATTCTATTTGTTGATGACTATTCTAGGATGATTATTGTCATGTTCTTAAAAGAGAAATATGAAGCATTGAAGATGTTCAAATGGTATAAAGCCAAAGTTAAAAAATAAAGTGGAAAACTACTAAAATGCTTAAGATCAGATAGAAGAAGAGAATTTATTTATGATGAATTCACTAACTTTTGTAATGAGCATGGGATTACAAGATAGGTTTCTGCACCGAGAACACCACAGAAAAATGGGATTGCTGAAAGGAGGAGTAGATCAATTTTTGATTGTGCTGGAACACTGATGATTAGAAAGGGCATCACACAAACATTCTGGAGAGAAGCTGTAAGTATTTTTGTCTATATACTAAGCCAAGTTCAATTGAAGATAGACACAAATAAGACACCTTATGAGCTATGATATGGATACACACCAAATGTGAGTTACTTTTAAGAATTTTTGGAATTCAATGTTATATACTGAAAGATGATAGAAATGGTAAACTTGACTCTAAAAGTGATGAAGGAATATTTCTAGGATATTCTACTGAAAGCAAAGCTTATAATTTCTAAAAAAATCTTCTAACAAAATCATGGAGAGTGCAAATGTTAAAGTGGATGAATTTGATGAGAAAAATGTTGAGGAAAGTAGAAAGGAACCTAAAGATTACAATAGATTTGTCGACATAGAAGAACCTAACATCTTTCCTGAGTGATAGAAGAATGTAATTGAGCCACATGATGCACACACCAAGAATCAGGAAAATTCTCACAATGCTAAACCGTGTGATGAAGATCAAGATGAGGATCAAAATGAAGATCAAAATGAAGAACACAGATGTGAAATTGTACTTGCTAAATATGTTAGAAGACACCATCGAAAGGACCAAATTGTTGGGGAAAAAAGAGAAGGAATGAGAACAAGAAGTAAGTCTCTAAACAATATATGTTTGATTTGTGATTTTGATCTTAAATTTGTTAATGCTGCACTTGAGAATCAAGAATGGGTTAGTGCAATGAATGAAGAGATTGAACAGATTATGAAGAATAAAACATGGACATTAGTACCTAGACCGAGAGACAAAAATGTCATTGGTTCCAAATGGATTTTCAGAAACAAACTTAATGAGAATAGAGAAGTCACGAGGAACAAACCAAGACTGGTATGCGAAGGGTATGCACAATAAGGAGGTATTGATTAAGGAGAAACCTTTGCACCCACTCCTAGACTAGAAGGACTAAAAATTATACTTATGCTTCTTTTAAAGGATTCAAAGTATACCAAATGGATGTTAAATCTGGATTTCTGAATGGAATACTAAAAGAGGAGGTATACATTGAACAACCTGAAGGGTTTGTTGATCCTAACAAGAGGAACATGGTTTGTAACTACACAAATCCTTGCATGGATTGAAACAAGCATCGAGAGAATAGTATGAAAGGATTCACTCTTATCTCATTAGTATTGGATTTGTTAGAACAAGTGACAACAATAATCTGTATTTGAAAGGAGATACTGATGATAAAATTTTAATTTCTGAGATATTTATTGATGATATCATATTTGGAGGTAATGATATGCTATGCAAGTCATTTGCTAAAGAAATGAGAAAAGAATTTGAAATTTCAATGTTTGGAGAGATCAAATTTTTTCTTGGTCTACATATTCTACAAAAGGATGAAGGCATCTATATCACACAATCCAAATACATAAAGAAGTTCTGAATATATTCAAGATGGAGGAAACCAAACCAGTTGGAACATCTATGGAAACTAGATGAAAATTGACAAAGGAAGACAAGACAACCAAGGTAAATTAGACCTTATACAAAACTATGATTGGAAAACTAATGTATGTTGTACACACTAGACCTGATATAGCACATGCAATTGTTATAGTTGCAAGATTCTCTTCTAACCCTAAGGAATCATACATGACTGTTGTTAGAATAATTTTGAGATATCTGAAGAATACTGAAGACTATGGTTTGTGGTACAATAAAGAAGGAAAATTTGAGCTACAAGTCTATATTGATGTTGATTGGGCTGGAAACATAAATGATAGAAAGAGCACTATAGGAGGAGCATTCTTTATGGGTAATAGACTTGTCACATGTATAAGTAAAAAGTAAGGATGTATATCTCAATTAACTATAGAAGTGGAATATGTTGTTGCTACTACAAATTGCTCTAATATTGCATGGATCAAGCAATGGCTAAAAGATATGAATGAGGAAATTATTGACCCATTAATTATCTATTGTGATAATACAAGTGCTATAAACATTTCAACAAACCCTCTGATGCATGCTAAGACAAAGAATATATCTATTAAGTATCATTACTCAAGGGAACAAGTACAAGAGAAACATGTTTTAGTGGAATATGTACAATCCAAAGAACAAATAGCAAACATATTCACAAAACCATAGCCAAAAGATACATTCAAATACCTAAGGAATAGACTAGGGGTTTGTCCCTTAACTAATGGTCACTAAGATGACTTGGAGGCTACATCAACCTACACATTATTAGAAGATTAATCATGTTTATGCAAGCTGAGAAATGGACTACAATGACATATCAGTCCACTAAAGGGACATAAATTTTAAAAGGGAGTTAAAGAGATATTGTTAGATACTACAGAGCTATATATTTTGTTTTGGCATTGTTGTTAAAGGGATATACATATTTAATGAAATATAAATCAATGAGAAGAAATGAAATATCCACCAGGGAGAATGAAATATCCATCAGGGAGAAGTGATTAAGATTGAAATGGAAGAAAGATTGAAGGAAACAGAGAGAAAGATCCAATGAAATAACCATCCATCAAAGGGAGAGAATTGGAGAGAGTTAACACTGCATATCTATCAAGAAAAAGGGAGAAAAGATTCTAAAAGAAATGGAAAGATAGAATTGCTACACCTATTAACTAAAGGGAATGAAGAAAGGGAGAGCACATAGTAGAATCAAATCTAAGCTAGAAGCACTTACTGAGATTCAGATATCTGAATTGGTTATAGAACAATAAGTTTAGTATATTATGGCATGTTTTACAATGCATATTTGATAGTATGTTAGTATCAATGCCAAAGGGAGAGATTGATGAAGTATAACTGATTGAATGCTTGAAGATGATAATTTGATGATCACTGAGATGAAAAAGTGAATACAATACATCAAATCTATTAATGTAATGTATTTTCATTGATGTCAAGATGATATAGTTTGATTTCTCATACACATAATATCGTAACCTTGAAGATCTGAAGAGAAATTTTATATTGTTGGTAAAATATAAAATGTATGTATACACTGAGTGACAGTGAACATCGAGTAGTTCATAGTGTATGTTGAGCATTGCAATGACTCGAGTTAATGACTGAGCATAATGGTAGATGATGACCGAGTAGAGCTGGAGTTAAAGAATGAAAAAGTTGCTTAGCTGGGAGAGCTATATTTAGGGATTGACTGATTGATTGCTTTATTTTCAACGATCAGTTAAACTAAAGCATGGAAGGAGATTTAAAGCATGTTTTATTCAAAGTTATCAAGGAGATATTTACAGAATAAAACTTAAGGAGAGATTTATGGGATAAAGAAACACATGAAAAGTTTTAAGGATCAAGAAGAGATCTACGACAAAAACAAGGAGATTGAGTAGCTAACCATGTCTATATAAAGAGACAAGGAATTCATTATCAAAGAGAGGAATGCTAAGTATAATTTGTGTGAAGATAGAATTCTTCATGCAGATGTGATCATACAGGCTAAAGAATAGAGCTAAGGAATTCTACAGATGCTGAGCAACAGAGGAGAGAGAATTCATGAGAAGAAGAGAGAAAAAAAGAAAAAGGAACTGAAGTGTATATTGATTATATAGGTATTATAGAAATAACAACAGATCTGAATATTTGCAAATCAAATTTGTATTTTGAACAAATCATTTAGTTTATGAGTTTAACCAATGATTCAGAAAATCTCTTAACCAAGTGGCATTTAACAGTCCTTATTGTATTCATATACTCAAGAGTGTCAAAAAAATTTCTTGTTGACAATATAGTGAGTGCTAGGTCAAGAGATAAACTCTTGGTTTTAAATCCTGTAACAAGGTCACAATTAATAGTGTGTATTGTAACCTTGAATAGGGTTGGCTCTTCATAGAGCTCACTTCAGAAGAGTGAAATTTTATTTGGGTTACTAGTCCTAGGTGGTTTTCCCCATATTGGGTTTCCACGTTAAAATCTATGTGTCAAATGTGTATATGTTTCATTGCATTGATATTTTACTTTACACATTATTGAAACTGGATTGGTTGGTTAACTCTAAGTTTATTTGCTGCTCTTGGTAAAGTCAGAAAAAGATAAATAGTATATCTCACCGAGCAGTTTAAGTTTATTGAAAATTATTTATGGAATACATATTTTTGAAATTGTACTGTAACATAACTAAGGGTGCTATATTTTAAAGGGATTTAAGATAAATATCATAGGATGAGTAAAAGAGATGTGCCTAAGTTGAACAAGGACAACTTTGCATCATGCAAAAAGAAGGATAAGACTTCATCTATTTGGTATTGGAAATGATGTTACACAACACTTGGATACTGAATATGTTGCACCTGCTAGACCTCTAACTATTGATCAATTGAGAGAGAAACATGAACACAATTCTATGATGATAGAACTTGCTTCTTCACTAACTTATGTTGAATTTGAAGATGTGAAATCATGCACCTCTGCAAAGAAAATGTGGGACAAACTCAAGCTAGTACATGGAGGAGATACCAATGTGCGGAGAGCTAAAGCTGAAAGCCTAAGAGGAAAGTTTGATAACCTAAGAGTGAAAGGAGATAACATCACTTAGTACTGTGAAAAAACCAATGAATTTGATAATTCTATCCATGGAGTAGGAGGAGTACTTGAAGATGAAATAGTTGTGAGTAAAATTTTGAGAACCTTAATGTTTGTTTATGCTAGTAGAGTATGTGCAATTCAAGAAATGAGAGCAGTAGCTAATAACAATGTTACTCTTAATAGATTTATTGGTAGACCTGTTTCATTTGAAATGAATAACTATGACAATAGTGTCTTACCTACTATTGATTATGCATTCAAATCTTCTCTAAAAATAAGCAAATCTAATAACAAATAAACTATGAGAAATGATAGTGATAGTGATAGTGATGAATAAGAACTTTATGAACTTTAAGCACTAATGACTAGGATATTACATAGAGGTAAAGGAATATATAAAGGTAAATCACCATTGGTATTTTTTAATTGCAAAGAAATTGAACATTTTGTGGCTAGATACCCTAACAAGAGAAAGGATGAAAGAAACAATGACAGATCTTATGAAAAGAAGTATGACATAAGTGATGACTGAGACTATAGAAGGAACAAACACTCTGACAAAAGAGATAATTGAGATTACAAGGACAAAGGAAAGGAGGCTTGTTACTTGGTTGAGAACAAAGCTGAAAATTTTGGTATTGATTCTGATGAAGATATTGAGGTAGTATTTGTTTCTATGAAGGATGATTTATATGAAGAAGAAATATATGTTAAAAAAACACTCATATGTAAAGTTAGCAAAAATGATGTTTGGATTATTGATAGTGGCTCTACTCATCACATAAATGGAGATAAAGAAAAGTTTGAAACTTTTGAATATTATAATGGTGGATCAGTTAGGATGGGTAATGACTCAACTTTCCCACTGGAAGGAAAGGTACCATCATGTTGAATAATATGATCAGATGTGAAAATGCAATTGGGTAGAAGGAATTAACTATAATCTATTGATTGTTTCATAGCTGAACAACACATGACACCAAGTTGCATTTGAGAACAAAAAGGCAATGATCTTTAATGGAATAGGAAAGTTGATCGGTACTGGTGAACAAAAAAAAAGGTAATCTATTCCTTCTTGATAATATTAAGACCACTTGTTTATTGGCTATAAATGAAGATGCTTGGTTGTGGCATAAAATGTTATGTTATGTGAATTTTAAAAAAATGGTTAAGATAAGTAAGAAAATAAAAGTGAGAGGCTTACCGAGTATCTCAAAGCCCGACCATGTTATGTGCAAGAATTGTCAAATAGGAAAAATGAAAAAGTCTAGTTTCAAGAGAAAAACCTACACATTTAATGCTATTATAGAGTTAGTTCAGACTGACTTATATGGACCAATGAGAACAAATAGCTATTATGGTGATAGATACTTTATTCAATTTAGTGATGACTATTCTAGGATGATGATTGTCATGTTCTTAAAAGATAAATCTGAAGGATTTATGATGTTCAAATGGTATAAAGATAAAGTTGAAAAACAAAGTGGAAAAGAACTTTTAAATGTTTAAGATCATATAGAGGAGGATAATTTATTTATGATTAATTTTCTAACTCTTGTAATGGGCATGGGATTACAAGAAATGTTTATGCACTGAGAACACCACAAAAAACTGGGATTGCTAAAAGGGGGAATAGATCAATTTTTAATTGTGCCAGGACATTTATAATTGAAAAAGGCATCACACAAACATTCTGGAGAGAAGCTGTAAGTATTGTTGTCTATACACTGAACCAAGTTCAATTGAAAAAAGACACAAATAAGACACCTTATGAGCTATGGTGTGGATACACACCAAATGTGAGCTACTTTAGAATTTTTGGAAGTCCATTTTATATACTGAAAGATGATAGAAATGGGAAACTTGACTCTAAAATTGATGAAGGAATATTTCTAGGATATTCTACTAAAAGCAAAGCTTATAAATATTTGAACAAATATTCTAACAAAATCACTAAGAGTGCAAATGTTAAAGTGGATGAATTTACTGAGAAAAATGATGAGGAAAGAAGAAAGGAACTTGAAGATTACAACAGATTTGTCTATGTAGAAGAACCTGACATCTTACCTGAGCAACAAAATAGTACAACCGTGCAACAAGCTGCACACACCAAGAATCAGGAAAATGTACACAATGCTAAACTAGGTGATGAAGATCAAGTTGAGGATCAAAATGAAGAATAAATATCTAAACCTGTACTTGCTAAATATGCCAGAAGACAACATCCACAAGATAAGATCATTGGGGATAGAACAGCAGGGATGAGAATAAGAAGTAAGTCTCTTAACAATAGATGTTTGATTTGTGATTTTGAGCCTAAATATATTAATGTTGCACTTGATAATCAAGAATAGGTTAGTACAATGAATGAAGAGATTGAACATATTGAGAAGAATAAAACATGGACATTAGTACCTAGACCGAGTGACAAAATTTTTATTGTCACCAAATGGATTTTTAAAAACAAAATTAATGAGAATGGAGAAGTCACAAGGAATAAAGCAAGACTGGTATGCAAAGGGTATGCACAATAAGAAGGTATTTATTATAGATAAACCTTTGTACCCATTGCTAGACTAGAAGGAGTAAGAATTATACTTTCTTATGCTTCTTTTAAAGGATTCAAAGTATACCAAATGGATGTTAAATCTGCATTTCTGAATGGAATACTAGAAGAGGAGGTATACATTGAACAACCTAAAGGGTTTTTTGATCCTAACAAGAGGAACATGGTTTGTAAAATACACAAGGCCTTGTATGGATTGAAACAAGCACTGAGAGAATGGTATGAAAGACTTCACTCTTATCTCATTAGTATTAGATTTTTTAGAACATGTGACAATAGTAATTTGTATTTAAAAGGAGATACTGATGATAAAACTTTAATTTCTAAGATATTTGTTGGTGATATCATATTAGGAGGTAATGATATGCTATAAAAGTCATTTTCTAAAGAAATGAGAAAAGAATTTGAAATTTCAATGTTTGGAGAGACCAAATTTTTTCTTGGTCTACAGATTCTACAATAGGATGAAGGCATATACATCACACAATCCAAATACATCAAAGAAGTTCTGAAGATATTGAAGATGGAGGACTCGAAACTAGTTGGAAGACCTATGGCAGCCAGATGCAAATTGACAAAGGAAGACAATACAACCGAGGTAAATCAGACCTTATATAGATCTATGATTGGAAAACTAATGTATGTTGTACACACTAGGCCTAATGTAACATATGTAGTTGGTATATTTGAAAGATTATCTGCTAACCCTAAGGAATCACACATGTCTATTGTTAAAAGAATATTGAGATATCTAAAGAATACTAAAGACTATAGTTTGTGGTACAATAAAGAAGGAAAATTTGAGCTACAAGTCTATACTGATGCTGATTGGGCTGGAAACATAGATGATAGAAAGAGAACTACAGGTAGAGCATTGTTTATGGGTGATAGACTTGTCACATGGATAATTAAAAAACAAGGATGCATATCTCAATCGACTGCAGAAGAAAAATATGCATCTGCTCCTACAAATTTCTCTAACATTGCATGGATCAAGAAATTAGTAAAATGTATGAATGAGGAAATTCTTGACCCAATAATTATCTATTTTCATAATACAAGTGCTATAAACATTTAAAAGGACCCTGTGATGCATGCTAAGACAAAGAACATATCTATTAAGTATCATTACTTGAGGGAAAAAGTAAAAGAGAAATAGGTGATACTGGAATATGTACAATCCAAAGAACAACTAACAGAAATATTTACAAAACCATTGCCAAAAAATATATTTGAATACATGAGGAATAGACTAGGGGTTCATCCTTTGTCTACTGGTAACTAAGATGACTTAGATGCTGCATCATCCTACACATTATCAGAATATTAAACATGTTGATGCAAGCTGAGATATGAACTACAATGACATATCAGTCCACTCAATGGAGAGAAATATTGAAAGGAAGAAAAAGATATATTGTTGGCTACTACAAAGCTCTATATATTTTTTGGCATTGTTGTCAAAGGGAGAGAAATATTCAATGAAATATACATCATTGAGAAGAAATAAAATATCCATCAGGGAGAATGAAATATCCACCAAGGAGAAGAGATTAAGATTCAAATGGAAGAAAGATTCAAGAAAATGGAGAGAAAGATTCAATGAAATAACCATCCATCAAAGGGAGAGAATTGGAGAGAGTTAACATTGCATATCTATCCAGAAAAAGGGAGAAAAGATTCTACAATAAAGGGAAAGATATAATTCCTACACCTATCCACTGAAAAAAATGAAGAAAGGGAGAGCACACAACATAATCAAATCTAATCTAGAAGCACTTACCGAGATTCAGATATTTGAATTGGTTATAGAAAAATAAGCTTGGTATGTTATGACATGTTTTACACTACATATTTCATAGTATGTTCCCATCAATGCCAAAGGGAGAGATTGATGAAATATAACTGATTGAATGCTTGAAGATGATAAGTTGATGATCATCGAGATAAAAAGTGAATGCAAGACATTAAACTAGTTAATGTAATGTATTGTCATTGATGTCAACTTGAAATAGTTTGATTTCTCATACACATAATATCATAACCTTGAAGATCTGAAGAGACAAAGTTTAAGTTGTCAGTAAAATATAAAATATTTGTATATACCGAGTGACAGTCAACACCGAGGAGTTCATAGTGTATACTGAGAAAGTGTATACTAAGCATTGCAGTAACTGGAGTTAATGACCAAGCATTACTGAAGATGATGACCAAGCAGAACTGGATTTAAAGAATGACAAAATTGATTAGCTAGAAGAGCTATATTTAGGGATTGATCGATTGATTGCTTTATTTTCAATGATCAGTTAAACTAAAGCATGGAAGGAGATTTAAAGCATGTTTTATTCAAAGTTATAAATTAGAGATTTATAGAATAAAACTAAAGGAGACCTTTATGAGATAAAGCAATGCATGGTGAGTTTTAAGGATCAAGAAGAGATCTACAACAAAAATAAGGAGATTGAGCGGCTAATCATGTCTATATAAAGAGACAATGGATTCATTAGAAAAGAGATGAATATTGAGTGTAATTTGTGTAAAGATATTATTCTTCATGCAGATCTGATCATACATGCTAAAGAATAGAGCTAAGGAATTCTACAGACACCGAGCAACAGAGGATAGAGAATTCACCGAGCAGAAGAGAGAAAGAAAGAAAAGGAATTGAAGTGTATATTGATCAAAGAGGTATTATTGAACTAATAATAGATCTGAATAATTTCAAATCAAATTTTCATTTTGAACAAATCATTTATTGTATTAGTTTAACCATTGATTCAGAAAATGTCTTAACCGAGTGGGATTTAACAGTCCTTATTGTATTGAGATACTGAAGAGTATCAAAAAAATTTCTTGTTGACAACATAGTGAGTGCTAGGTCAAAAGATAAATTGTTAGTTTTAAATCCTCTAACAAGGTCACACTTAACAATGTGTATTGTAACCTTTAACAGGGTTCGCTCTTCACCGAGCTCACTTCAGAAGAGTGAAATTATTTTGGGTTACTGGTCTCATGTGGTTTTTCCCATATTGGGTTTCCACGTTAAAATCTATGTGTCAAATGTGTATATGTTTCATTGCATTGATATTTTTCTTTACACATTATTGAAACTAGATTGGTTGGTTAACTCTAAGTTTATTTTCTGCTACTCAGTAAAGTCTAGAAAAATAAACAGTATATCTCACCGAGTAGTTTACATTTGTTGAAAATTATTTATGGCATACATCTTGTTGAAATTAGAGGGTAAGATAACTGAGGGTATTATATTTAAGAGATAAAGTTTTTGGTTAAATTTATGAAATAATTATTAAGGCCATTGATTCACNTTCCCCCCCCCCCCCCCCCCCCGCCCCTCTTAGTTATTTTAACAATTTTCATGAGTTTATCTTCTTCCATCCTTTCCAGGTCAAATGGTCCATACAAATTAGATAATTCAAAATAATCTATTTCCAACAATGTATTGGCCTTCTCGACTAATGGCGCGCCAACCAAATCTCTATCTATAAATGCTATGTCTTCTCCTCAACTATCTTCAACTCATCTTAGTGTGAACTTCTAGTGATTACTTTTCCTTCTCCTCTATACTCATATCCATCACATCAATATCACGAGCATCACTAATATGTTCATTAATATACTTTCTAGTTTCATCCTCATTAGACTTATTTGTAGTATATTCTCTTTCTGTCATAATCTCTATGATCCCATCTTCTATAATCACATTAGGTGGATCTTTAAATGGGTCTTTTTATTTTTCTTCTCCTTGTGGATCTTCAACATCTTGTATGTCAAGAGTAATACATACTCCAAAAATGAATAGATCTGGCTCCTTGTCTATTGAAATGAACCAATCATCACTGATTTTTTTCTTTTTTCCTCTTAGTCCTAGGATCTTTCCTTTTGGTGCATCAAGACCAATCTCTATAATCATTTTATTGATAATGTCATTGGTCTCTACAATAATCTCATATGAATTCCCATCCATTAATATGTTAATTATTTTCTTTGTAAGCACTATTTTCTTTTCTTTTTCAAGTAGATTCTTCATTTCATTATTTCTAATCATAGGAAATATCTTAGTTATAGATGCTTCTCTTATAATTTTATCTTGCTCTAGAGAAACTAATCTTTTCTCTTCAAATTTAACTTACAAATGATCTGGTATTGATCCTTTCTTTCAACCAATGTCTTCCTTAATTTTTTCAAATGAGTAATCACTCCTTGCATTATTCTACTTCTCTCATCCTCATCAAATAATTGATAGTAATTTTCAATTCATCGAAAGTACCATGTTTAACAATCATATTCAGAATTTTGTCAACATGATTTTCATTCTTACCAACATCAGGTTTTTCCTTAACCACTTTTTCTTCTGTAGCTCCTTCATTCCTTAGCTTCTTCTTGGATTAATCATAATCAGTAGAAGAATAATCTTAATCTTCTTTAGCTCTTTTCTATGGACCGGTAATCTTCTAGTTTTATTTTCCCTTTGTTGGTACAGATTTTGATTTCTCAATCATATTCTCCTCAAAAGGTGTAGTTGAATCTTTAGATGCACTCCTAGTTGTCCTTTGACTAGGTGGCATAGAAATAGGTAGAAGAGGTGATTCTTCCTTTTCAACATCAATCGGTTCAGCTTGGACTGAACTGCTCTTCTCTTTCTCTTATGTTGTCTTTCTCAACTTAGCCATCTCTTCTTTACTTATACCTTTCTTCTCAACAATGTTATCAAAAAATTTATTTATCTTCTTTTTCCTTGCTACATCATAAAGTTGACTCTATACTTTTTGATACTTCTCATCACAAGAACCAAACCTATCTACATTAGGATCTCTTCCTTTTCTCAACATTTCCTCAACTTACCTAACCATAATCTCAGAATCCACTTTATATCCCATTGGCACAATCCAAAGGGTTATAGGCTCCACTTCCTCCATGCAACAGACATCAATTTCTACCATGAAACAAACTATATTTTCATACTTCTCAATAATATTTCAAGGAATTCTCTCTTTCTTTTGCATCTAATAATATATGTTGATCTTAATTGCTATAGGAATGTCCTTTTTATGGACTACATTTGACACACAAGGGAAATAGTTCATTAAGTAGAAGAATATATAGATAATCAATGATCCATACTTAAATATTTTCAACTTATCCTTCTTAATCTTTGCAATATTCTCTATCAATGGATCCCTTAGAATTTCAAAAACATCTATTTGAGCATCTTCCTTCAATATTTGGTAACCACTATGAATGATAGTAGTGGAGATAGTATTTATTCTATTGCTATAATAAAATTTGCAACCTATTACTGTTAAAGAAAACTTGGCATTAGGTTGTTTGATATCATTCATTGTCATATCCATTTTGTCCCATTTAGATTCGATAAGTTGTTCAACAATATTCTTCTTTGATCATCTAAGAGTTGGAACCTCGTCGATTTCATTAAAGCAAGTTACTTCATAAAAATTATTTCTTTTGTAATCTTAATAGTGTTTCCTTCAAACCATAAAAAATAATCACGGGTCCTACTTAATACAATTCTGACCCACTCTGGCTCATCAAAAATATAGAAATCCATGAACTGCACTAGGTTAATCTGATCCACCTTCTTGAATTCATCTTCCAGAGTTCCATCAACACGTGGATATTTAAATTGATTTTAGATATCAAAATATCGTAACTCTTCTTGAAACATAGATTTGAAATACCATTTTCCAAATTTTATGATCATCTCAACCTCAACTAATACAATTCATGGGGTAAGGTATGATTTTCTGATAAAAGACTCCCCTTAGCTCCTATGACCTAATTAGCTAGAAGAAGAGATATGCACACCAGTAGTTGTTGTGATCTATCCTATAACATCAATTTTTATTTCCTTTCCCATGTCTTATTCACCTCCTTTTGGGTCTCATCAACTAGCATGGTCTTCTTTCCCTTGTCATTTAGTTCATCATTCCTTTTTGGACTATATTGGTAGCTTTTCAATTACTGAGAAATATTTCCTATCTCCTTGAAATTAAAACATGTTATGCTTTTGTTATCATTTCTTGTATTATTCTTCTCAAGTGATCCATTCACCCTTATTAAAGCATTTTTATATCTATAATTTGTATCTATATGAATAGGATTATCGCATTTGAAACATATAACATTCAGTTTTACATGTACCTCTAATTAACTACATTTTTCATCAATCTACATTTCTTCGTTGTATGCCCAAGGTTGTTGCATTTAAATTGGTTGGTGTTTTTCTGTTTTACATGGTTTTTCATTTTGGTTCTATAATTTATGTCCATACTTGTGGCAGGTGAAACAATAACAAGAAAATATGCTATTCTTTCTTCTGCACTCCTTAGCTCTATGCCCAAATTTATTGTAGGTAAAGAATCTCCCATTAAACTTTTGCATAGCAGGTGTTCCCTTAGGTTCTTCCTTATTTATGTCTGAATCATTGCTTTCCTATTTAGTTTCAAAACATTCCCCTTTCTCAAATCCTAGCCCTTTCTTGTCTACAAGTGCCCTCTGACTTGCAATTTGTTCATCAAGCTTTGCAGAGCTAGATTTGATTTTATCTTAAAATTCCTTAGCCAAAGAAAGCTCTCTTCTCAATATCTCATTTACCCTATCCAATTCTTTCTCATTATTTTTAGATTCCTCTAGTTAAACTTACAACTGTCAAACCTCACTATTCATCTTATGGCATTCTTCAATTTTATCCTTCAAGGATTTCTCAAGTGTCTTCTTTTCTTCAATCTCTTCAATCATCTTAATTTCTATAGATTCCATCTCCTTTTTTTAGATTCAGAGTCGCTTCCTTTCTTCAATAGATTATCTACAATGTATTTTCTCTTATATTTTGATTTCTTTAATTGCTCTTTCAAATTTCTAATGAATCCATCAGCTTCTTTCAACTGTACTTCCAAATCAAGGATGCTTGTATTAGATTAATCTAGATCTTCAGGTGCATTCAATAGTTGTATTTAAACATTACTAGGTGCTTCCATCAAGATCTCCTTTAAGATGATAAAAGTTTTCAGAGGAACTAAGCTCTAATACCAATTTTTATACTTAGGAAGCATGAAGAGGGGGTGAATTGGATGAATACACATAACATGATATCACAATGATTTTTTTCAAGGAAAACCCTGTTAAGGAAATAAAAACCCTAGTGGGAATGGTACCCATAATATATCTCACTACTGCAGTAATAAATACCTTGTTAAAGGTAAACGTACATATATAGGTGAATACACATACATTCAAGATTACAACCTAGAACATATAGCTCAATAAAAAACAATAATCTCACCCTCATTTGGTTTCACTGATTAATTACAATGAAACTATGGATAGGACTTACTATCCCAAAACTGAACTAACAAATAGTATCAATTATTCCTATACAGTTCCAATGAAGCTATGCAATGTATCACAAACTGATTCTCTGATATATTAATCTTTGTATAACATAATGTACAACTTGTTCATCACCACATCATGCTTATTGCATTGAAAACTTGACCTTATATCCAAAATATTAACTCAATCACCCCAAGAAACATATAATGAAATGTGTAGAAGATTCCATTATACCTTGAGTACATCACCATATAATATCTTTCTATTTGAATACAGTATCCTCCATGGTTGTGCCTTTCAATAAAAATCATCAAAACAATTAGATCATCGATCTATTAAGATCGTTGATCGATCTAATGCACCACTTACTTAAATACGATAAATCTTTGTCAGCCTGATACATTGAGAATCATATCTCCATTGTACTACATCAAAAAAAGTGTGAACATCGGATTATACACATCATGATGTCTACTTACAATATTTACCTTCTCATCATATAATAAATTAACATCTATCTGTACTGACTGAATCTATGAACCTGTATCATGCACTCTTCTTCATACTTAGTTGCTTTTTATCACCAAAATAATCGGTAGATAAAATATCTCATAAGTGGAAAAGAGTAAACTGTATTATTTCTATAAATGACAACATATCATGCATTATTATCTATCTCTTCTAAACAAGTTTACTATTTTTCCATAAGCATTGAACATATAAGTTGATATATGGTGAATAAGCTATATTTATTAGAACTAAAAATACAAAGTCATTCTAACTTTAATATATATATATATATATATATAAATAACAATAATTGGAAATATTTGTTTGAGAATTACATCATCTTGCATCTGGGTTTGTTGAATGAGTTTGTTTTATCCCCCAAAAGCTAATGTCAATGGTATTTTTCATCACCATTTTGATAGGTGCAAATGACACTCTATTGCAAGTATGACAAAGGAGTAGAAAGGTAATATCAAAGAGAGTTTGATATAAGAGGAATTGATCTAAATATTTTTAATTCAATCCTTTAAATGGGACCTCTCAAGGCTTAAGTCATCATATTTTCTTTAAAATGTGTGATTTGAGAAAAAAAAAATTGGATGTTTGAAAAAGTGTAACCCACTATTGTGGGGTAATGTAGAAATTGAGCACTTATTTAATTGATTTATTATGTGGGTTGTGTGGAAAGTTTCATTTCATGGCTAAAAGTTTCCTTACACATAAATGTAGAGAATAATATGAAAATATTCAAAGGTAAAAGCTAATAGAAGATAAATTTTAAAGACAGTTGTAGGAGGAAAAATTTATGCCGTGTTATTATTAAATTATTGTACTAACAATTTCTAGTTTCATGTCTCTTTTGAACAGTATGTGAAAATTTAGAAAATATATTGTTTTGATTAGTTTACTTCATCAAACTTGTTATTTTGATTTTAATTATAAGTAGATGAATTTTATATATTGTTAAATCTATTGCATGTGTTGTGATTAATTTTTGCATGCTGGCATATGATTTTTGGTTAATGAATCATTAATAATTAAGTAAATAAACATTGAAATGATATTTGTTGATGTTATTATGAATAGATCATGATCATTGTGTCACTTTTCATTTTCCAATTTTCCAAGTCGTAAGATTTACTTTTCTACCCCATGATAGACATTGGTATCTTTGCTCTTTTTCCAGTCACCCACATTAAAATAAACCACAAAACTTACTAAATTTTAGTTATAGTATATTTTGTTCATGATATCATTGTATGTAAGGATTAAATGAAACAATTATTAGTAAATCATGGAACTTTCCCAACCTTGCACTTGTGTCCAAGGTTTTGTCTTAGCAATATAGAGGTTAGAGGTGGCAAGTATACTCAGTCCAATTATAGTCTTAGGAGTTGTGAAGGCAAGTTGGGTATATCTATTATCCATTTTATTGTTGATTATCATAAATTATGTTAATAAGTTCCAATATATACCTTTGGGAAAACCCCTACCCCCTCCTCCTCATCCTTTTGTGTTCAAGCTAAGCTCAAATCATGTAGGAGATACAACCAACTCTCATTGATTTTTCTTGGAGTAATACATATCTTTGTTGATGGATTGTTTTTTATCATATTTTGACAAAAAATATTCTTATGAGTAGAATTCTAACTTATAAAGTGGAGAATTTATTCTCACACCCTCTCGTGTAAGGTGAACTTAAAGTGTTAAAGATACAACCCACTCTCATTGAGTTAGCTCCAAGTTCTCCATATTTTTATTAATGAATTAGTCAAGTTCTCATATGTTGACAACCCTAGACTTATGAGTAGAATTCTAGTCTAGGAAGTGCACTAGTGATTTTGACATCTAATATATTGGTGTCATTTGCAAGGATGAATTACCCATTGTCAAGTCTTAAGCAATTGAAAATTTGTAAATAATTCAAAAGATAGATATTTCGATCTGTTCATTTTCTTTAAGTGAGTCATATATCTCATCAAATCATGCCTAATCAATTGGTGCCAATGGTAGGAAAAAATAGCTATTAAAATTACCTCACATTATAAAATTAAAAATATAAAGGGTTATTTGCTACTAATTTGGATCATATCAATAAGTCTAGTTTCAAAGAATCTATTTTAAGAACCCAATTTAATAAAAAAGATTACATGTACAATTGACTCATTGAGATAGAGAGGAAAGTAGCATGCACAAAGGATTAAGTAATACAAAAAATGAATGAGGAAAATGGAAAGAAAGAAGATGAAAATAGTTCATCCAGATTAAATGGTATATCTAGAATGTCGGCACCTTTAGTAGAGGTGATACTTTTAGTAACTTAAGTTAGAAATACCAATACACTATGGATCATTTACTAGACCAACTACATCAGAGGATATTATTAGTGTTGATGAATTTTATATGAGGAGATACAATAATACAATGTGTTGGGATGATAGAGGCGGTCATAGAGTTAATGGGAAACCTTCTTTTAATATTTTACTAAGGTCTTTTGAATAAAACCTTTTATGAAATTGATTAAATACTATTGATTGATGATATTGAACAAGCAATAACTCTAGATGAAGAGATTTAGCTACAAATTTGTATATAGGAGATTAATTTTGGAGCCTAGATAGTATCCTCTATCTTTTATATTTATATAGGAGATGGTACGATGATAATCACCCCAAAAATATGTTGAACATCAACATATAAGTGTCCTAGGTCAGATTCAAAGTTTGAATGAGAGAAATTAAATGAATGTTATATTTATTAAATTATTTTATTTTATTTTATGCCTAATTTAAATTTCACTAATACTACACAAGTAATGGAACTCCAAAAATCACACCAAAATCACAATGGTAACCAAATTTATTTCCAAACACTCGTGGATGCAAGGTGAGTATTTATGAGTGATAATTCTTTCCTTGAGTTTTTTTTGCATTGTATTTTGGTATGTATAATAAAATCCAACTTATTTAAAAAACATGGTTTGATCCCTAGACATTAATAAAGAGAAATACCTCTATTTAAAATAATGGATTGACATCAAGAGGATTAGACAAAAGACCATCTCTCACACCACATATATTGTTAAACCACTAGTTGATTCTAAAAGGCCTCAAAACAAAAAGATTTGAATTCCAAATTTTTCAATGAGCACCTGAAACTCAATGAGCCAACTCATAAAATTACATATTTCAATCACATGGATGTGGATAAATTATTGATGTAATGGATATTAATGAAGTGCTTGATCTTATGGATGTGTACAAAGTTCTTGATCCCATGGGTATCCATGAGATATGTTGTGTTCTACACAATCTAAATGTGCAATTGGTTTTCACATAGTAAATTTATAATTTTATATCTTTTGTCTCTTAGCAGACTTACTTGTGATAAGTTACAATTTTTAGGCCCATGTAAGTAACAATATATCATGAAAATTGACTTTCAACTACTATTGTAGATGTCAAGACATATACTTTAAAATGGGACAAGTAATACCATAATAGTTATACCTATGATAAAAAATATTGCTCCAATTTACATATATAGTTCAACAAGTACTGGCATAAGGCTTGTGTTCTCTTTCTCCAAAAGTGAAAATACTAATATGGATACTACTAAATCAAAACAATATTAAATATTTATGTCTATTTAAGGAACATTGTTTAATTTGCCTATTATACAGGAAAATAAAATACATTTTTTCTTTTGATATAATTGAGGCTTATTTTTGCATGATCTAACCATGCAATTGGTCTTTGTTTAGATATTTTTAACTTTTTAGTCTTATAGGATAAAGTTTCCTCATATTTTCAAATTTTTTTTAGCCATACTATTAGAGAAGAAACTACATCTACCTTTCCCTCTCAAACTCTTTTGGTTCATCAAAATCTTGGTATTTGATATTTAAAGTTTCGTCTTTCTTATTATAGTCAAGCATGTAAACTTATTCTTCATTTTTTTTTTAAATCAATTTTATGCGACTTTGTTTTTAGTTTTTAAGTAAAAAAGAGAAAAGAAAAAAACTTGTGCTTAATATTTAGTTAACCTTTGTAAGATCCATTTTAGGGAAGCTTTATGTTCCCCCACATCAATAGTTTAAACACTCATTTTATTTGGGAATTATGCTTCCATTTGTCAATTTTCTTGTTATTTCCCCATTTTTCGTATTTTTGTTTTACTTTTGGGATTTTTTTTTTCAAAATTAGAGAATACATTTTGGGTTCATTCTAGAGTATTAGTGAAAATAGTTCATAATATATGGAAACTCATCATTATTCCATAGATAATTAGTTTCCCAACACTAAAGTAGTGTTGACAATCCATATATGCTCAAATGCCTAACACTTGAGTAGCAATGTGGCATAAAAGGTTAACCCTCCCTCATTAGTAAGTATACATAAATTATATTATAAGTGGTTGGGAATTCACCTCCCCTATATGTATATTTTGTTCTACTATATATCATTCACCATATTAATCATTTCATATGCAAGAGATGAGCCCTTTTCATTTGGCAATACCAATAATGCAAGAATTATTGCTTGATTCATTTATATCTCCATGGAACATCATCTACCATGATGTTTGTAAGGTGTACCTAATTTTTTATATCTCGCTCTCATGGTGCATTTCTCATGTGATTTTTTCTAATTGTTGGTAGTATTCTAACTTCCAGCTTGAAACATGTCTATCTTGAACTATTAACTTCAAGGTCCTTCATGTATCCTCCAGTTTTATTTAAATTTTACAATTAAGAAATTGGAATATGTTTGTACTTGAATCCCATTTATTAGACATACAAGACTCATGAAAATCCATGTGCACCACTAACACACATTCCCTTCTACAACATCCATAAGGATACCCAACTCTATTCATATTCCCTCATCTTAGTGAAACACTTAAATACAAATAACTTTCTACTTGTTGGGTGGTATTTTTATTTTACATGTTAATTGTATACCTTAAACCAACAACCTCAATATCCTCAATGTAATCTATAGTGTAATTGTGATCCCACTACTAAGAAAATGTAACATGTTTGTATTTCAAACCCATATATGTGTTGATGTGGTAAGAACAAATACATAGTGCAAGCATTTTTGCCACATTTGATGAGTAATAAATTTAAAATACAAACACATTCCACTTTCTACCTTGCATATGGTGTGATTAATATAGTGCACATGTGATGTAGAGGAGAAAAACATAATATACTAATGGGAGACTAGTGCAAACTTTAAATAAAAAACACTAATGAGGAAGCGTAGACTATCCAAACTTGAATAATACTTGAATGTTGCACATATAAGCATGTATGCGTTATAAAATCACAATGGTTCCCAATAGTCATCAATAATGAGATATTGTATTCCTTCAAGTTGGAAATGATGATTATGTAATAATGGTGAGCAAGGAAGGCCCTTAAGGATCTCTAGATGATATTTTACCAATTAATGATAGATGTAACTTTGTGAAAACTTCACATTAAAATTTATAATTAATCATAAAATAGATGATAACTTTGAAAATTTTGATGGTTGTATATTTATTAATCATTGTGCTTGTAATATCATTACGCAAGATATATGGGATGCTATGATGTTCCAATGCAACATTATGATTGTATTAATTTCACTACACAAGATATACATGATGCTATGATGTTCCTTCCATTTATTGATGACATGTTTTATATCCTCTATGCTTATGTGTACATAAATAATGTAACTCAAAGAAGGCGATATACACATTTATAATAATATATTTATTTAATTTGAAATATAGGATCATAAAAAATCTTGTTCCTTAGCTCTTAGCTTCAATTAATGAATTGTTTGTTTGCATAAATGAGATGATAGTAAGTGGTAGCGGTGAATGTAATTTACCATGAAGTATTCAATTTCACACTAAAAAATGGCGAGGAATGGAATCCTATAAAGATAAATGATATTTTACAAATTTGATGTAGAATTTTGTTGTAATTTTAGGTCAAAGTGAACTAGGATAATAAAAATATTACTTAATTTTTTAAATTATTTTCTTTATCTAATAAGGAACTATAAAAGGACAATATACTAATACTTAATTTCAATAATTTCTAAGTATTTAAATTTTACATCAAACTTTCTTGATATGTGAAAATAAAATAAGCTTACTAAAGTATGAGACCAAATGAGGTATAAACATTATATTATTGAAAGGAAAAATGAATATTATAGAGGCAAAGGAATAATCTATTTAACATTGTCACCTGGTATTGAAAATTTGACATCTACTTTAAGAACTGGTTTGAATTTGTTGAAAGAAATTGGATGGTTAACTACTCCTCACACTTAGAATGGTTGTCAAATCCTTGTAGCATCAAGTTTCTCTTAAAGAGGAAAATAAAATTCCTCAAATGATACACTCAACCATCAACACAACAAAGACATTCCTATTCTTTAGATAGCGGTATTAATAACCTTGAGAGTGTCTCTAACATATTTATATATTATAATTCATAGTTAACAAAGGACAAATAAATATATTAGAAAATGATAATAAAAATACAATCTAGAGGATTGAAGAAAAAGAATCACAACACATTTATTATACATGTGATGTTTTTTATCATTCAAGAGCCCATACAATCATAAAGGTTCTATAGAGAGACATAAAGCTTGAGTGAAATTCCAACATTGATAGTACTGTTAGATTTTCCCACTTTAGAAGTTTTTCTTATTGTGATTACTATAGGGTTATTGTTGGATTGTGACGGTACACTAAAAATTGAAAAAAAATAAAAACTAACTAATTAAGCCGGTAGGCTTCCTATAGTCACATACATGGAGATGAGCCATCCATGTACACAAAAACATCTCCTTCAATTTCGCTCAAATCTTTTAATCGTGACCTTGAAAATTAAATTCTCTTTTAAAGTGTTTGAGAGAATGCACCATTATTTTAGGAACATTTTTTGTTAAACTATTATTTCATCTCCATAAAAAGGATATCGGTAATACATTTCATTTTATTATGAAGGAGAATGCAACCGATTCTCTAGAAAAAATAATAGTGGAGTGGACAAAACAGGCTGCACAAAGAAGGTTTTGGCATCAACGTTGATAATTTTTTTTCAATTTGATTTCATAAATAATAAATATGGAACTATTTTTTTTAAGGTGTTTACACAATTAAAATTTGATAAATTGAATTTGATGGTGAATATTTCTTCCTCAACAACTTACAGATTTGATAAATCGAATTTCATGGTGAATATTTCATCCTAAAAAACTTGAGGATAGTCGGTGATTGTAGAAAGAGGTGTTCTATTATCTCTTTGGAGGTACATCATTTTAAATAGTTGTATTCATCATTTTGATTTTTTTTTTGATCAATAAGGGGCCATAGCTGAGGTTTTGTATTAAAATTATAAAAGCATATAAATAGGAAAACATGAAACATAATAGAAAATTGTTCCTGGTTCATAACCCAATCCCACTTGGAGGATTGTGAACCCCAAAACAAGAGCACCAAGGTTCATCCAAAGTTAATATTAAGTGTAATGAAAGATGATAATAAACAACAAAAATTCTAGATATTATCTAACCTAAAATTAACTTATCTCTGAAAATTCAATCAGAGGGAGAAGTGGTATCATTTTTTAGTGGTGGGAGAAGAGTTCAATTTGGAGCTAGCAGCCAGAAGAGAGTCCCCGCTGTCATCCACAGAATCATCCTCCAGAGAGACCTCCTCAAGCTCAGAGTCAACCACAACAGTTGTGTCCATCCCCTCATCATCTTCAATATCATCCCCTATCTCATTTTTAGGATCATCTTCTTTGTCTGAGTCTTCCTCCATCTCTTCACCTCCATTATCTATATCAAAAGATATTGGGCTACCCAACCCATCTAGTTTCTCATCATACTTAAATTGGTGTACCCAAGGAAGATTTTTATCTAGATCATCTCCAAATGGGGAAAAAAGCCCATCCTCTATGCCCAGAAGCTTAGAAATAAAATTTAGTCCTCTGCGCATCATCATAAGGCATACTTGGTGATCCTCCCAATCCCACCCCCAGAGAATGAAAAGATGGTGAGGAGGGCCAGCATAGAAATTCCTTCATGCACCTATTGAAAACCTAGGGAAAAGGAGTGGTCAAGTCTGTATCCATATTCATAACAACATTGTGGAGATCTGCAATGAATTTCCTACCATCATGGATGTAGCTTGATCCCAAGGAAAAGGAGTGGTCAAGTCTGTATCAATATTCATAACAACATTATGGAGATCTACAATGAATTTACCATAAAAAAACCTATCACACATGTCTTCTGCTAAATTTCTACGGGCTCTAACAACTAAAATTATTGCAAGGAAGCCTGCCCAAATTTCAAAAAGGACCCTAAATCTATGATTTGTGTTTAAGAAATTGAAGCCCAAAACATTCCTCACTGTGTGAAAAACTAGGGGATGGTGGTAGATACACACATCTAAAAGATGGCTGAAAGAGATAGGAGTATCAAAAGCAACCTGGCCTACATTTGCACTAAATTTGATAGTAGTATCCATATTGGTGTAGCTTACAATGTTGCAAAAGGACAGAGGATAAAAATAAAATGCTACCAACTATCCAAACAAATAAATTCCCTAGCTTGTTATAAAAGAATTAAACTCGCTAGGTAGCATAAATAAGAAAACTTGTAGAATCGACCCCTCGCTGGCATTGTACCCGTGAGCTGCCCCCAACAATGAATGACTCATTGCCATATGAGTCTGATAAATGTCAATAACCAAAGCTCCCACCTCAACTAGCCCAGTCTTCCACTAAGGGTTGCATGAGAAGGTACCTTAGTACAGTTCCTACCAGAATGACAAGATGTGCATTTATGAACACATTCAATCCATGAAAAAGATTGGGATATTAAGAAAACTTGCACCATTAATCCAGATCACAATCAGCCAGATGGAAATGTCAAGAGCTATCTTTTCAACTCCAACTAACATCTTGTCCACGACCATGACTATATTGTGAATTAAAGATGAAAAGACAATCTAACCTCCGCAGTGCCCCTGGACGGTAACCCAAAGCTCTAATGAATGCATAGCTGAATTCCATGATTAATTAGCAAGTGCATTTTATGTATTCCCCCAAAGCAGCAATATTGGCCAACTCATCAGCCAGAGCATTCCCTTCCCTGTAAATATGATTGACCATTGAGGATTCAAATTTATTTATTAAGTTTAAAATAACCTCCAAAGTTTCTTGAAGTTTCCAATTATGGGTCATTCCAGCTTTAACTGCATTGATAGTAATCAGTGAATCTCCTTTGATTTCCACTTTTTTGAGCCCTAATTTGAATTCCAGTGATAGACCAAGAAGTAATGCTTTAAATTTTTCCATGTTGCTTGTGCCACATTCCAGTGGGCTTGCCAATTTTGCAATTAATTTTCCCTCATTAGATTGAATAATGCATCCAGCTCTAGAAGGTCTCGAGTTTCCTTTTGAAGCACCATCGAAGTTTAGCTTACTCCATCCAAAAGAAGGAGTCCTCCATTTGCAATTAGCTCTAAGACTTGCAGTAGCTTTGACACCTTTACCAATTGTTAAAGGAAGTTTTAACCCAAACCAATTCTTGAACATAAGATCATCCCAACTTGTGTAGGACTTATGTTGAGCACTATGTAATTGGATCTTGGAATTCATAACTTCCACAATGGATGCCTCAATTCTTCTTCGAATAGAGGCATATTCTAGAGAGAAATCTTGAAATATTCTTTGTTCCTCTCTTTCCATAGCTCCCAAATTAGAATGGATGGATATATAATCCATAAGTTGCCACATAAACCATCCTTGTAAAGATAAGGCCAAGAAGTAAAGAGAGATAGAATGTCAATGGGGAGAGTAGAGGACTAGCCCAAATTAGCACATAACCATCTCCAGTATTCCATTACAAAGGGGCATGATAATAGTAGATGATATGTATCCTCTTTATCACTTTGACATAACACACATCTAGAGGGGCCATAAAATCCCATTTTTTTAAACCAATCGGCCATCAGTATCCTTCCTTGAATTGCTACCCAGGAAAATATTCCTGCTTTAGGAAGACAAATGTTGTTCCAGCATAACTGTTTATAACCTTGGGGTTGCTGTTGAGAAGGAATGACAGAGAGAATCTTATATCCATCCTTCACCTTATAATCCCCTATTTTTGATCCATTCCAAATTAAATCCTCCTGCCCTACTTTGATCAGAAAGGATCTATTTTTAATAATCTTTTTCAAGGCACTAAGTTCTGAGGGGTCAATATTAAGAAGTTCAAATTTCTTCCACTACCAAGGGCCATCAACAAAATTCTGAGAATCTGGTTCTATGTACTCTTTAACCAGGGGGGCCCATTCCTTTGATAAAATCCTACTAATATTATTCTGGCCTAACATTTGGTTAATGCAAGGCTCTCCACCTCAAGAGTCTTCCCAAAATCTGGCAGAAAACCCATCTTTAATGTTCCAAGAGATGTTCTCTTCTATAACTCCTCTTGATTTGTAGATGAAATTCCAAATTTTGGAGCCTCTAGGAAGGTTGGATTCTCTTATCACATTTGAATCATCTAAATGATGGAAGTATTTTCCTCTAATAATTTTGACCCATTTAAGATTCTGCTCTTTCAAAAATTTTCCAAAATAGCTTTGCTCCAAGAGCCTGATTTTTCCTCTGTTAATCCATGATCACAGTGCATCCTTCCTCAAATGGTTTGCATATCTTTTCCCAAGAAATAAGAGTTAATTTTCTCTTTTGTCCTGTACCTTGCCAGAATAATTTTCTCATTTTTTTACCTATATTCATGTAACACCCTATAGGTAGAGAGAGGCAAGACAAAAGATATATAGGGATAGTAGCTAAAGTAGCTTTTATTAGAACCACTCTCCCATCCCAAGTTAACCATTTAGATTTCCAAGCAACCATCTTCCTATATAGTCTTTCCTCAATGGGTTTCTATGAAGTATTAGACCTGAATGTTTTATCTATTGGAATGCCAAGGTATTGGCAAGGAAAGGAGCCAATTTTAAACTTTAAAACCTTTTGAATGTCCTATTAAACTTTTTTCCTTGTGTTAAGAAAGTATATTTTAGATTTATCTTTGTTGGCCTCTTTCCCTAACGCCAATGAATATTTATCCAATATATCTTTCATGTAGGATGCCTCTATTGTATTACCTATGCCAAATAGAAGAATATCATCAGCAAATTGGTGATGAGTGACATCTTTAACCAAAGAGGTGATTTCCACCCCTTGAATTAAACCTTGATCTTGATGATTTATGAATCTGTACCCAAGTGCTACTGCCATTATGATAAAGAGGAAAGGAGAAAGGGGATCACCCTTCCTGATGCCATTAGTTCCTTCAAAAAAACCTGGAGGAGACCCATTGATCAAAATGGAGAACTTCAGACTAGATATGTAGTAATATATGAGGTTTATCCAAGCTCTGGAAAAACCAAAATTTTCCATACATTTTTCTAAAAACCTCCAATCAAATTTATCATATGCCTTCTTAATATCTAGTTTTACTATCATACTGGGTTGTTTATTACATTGGATAGAGTGGATGGCTTCTTAGGCAATAATTATTCCATCTAGTATTGACCTTCCTAGAACAAATCATGATTTCTCTTCCCCAATAATCTTTCTTAATAATAGTTTTAATCTACAAGCTAAAGCTTTAGAAAAAAAATTGTAAATATTATTACATAAAGAAATTGGCCTAAATTCATCCATAAATGAAGCATTTTCTTTCTTAGGACTAAGAGATATGAATGTGTTATTAATCTCAGTTAGAAATCTACTTGAAGACCTTCCAACCTCTAATGCCTTCGTGAGTTCCTTCCCCAAGATGGGCCAGCAATATAGGAAGAAGCTCGGAGGGAATCCATCAGGACCAAGAGATTTATCAAGATCCATTTGTGATAGTGTGTCCTTGATTTCATTCTTAGTAAATTTGGAAAGAAGCAAGAAGTTATCAAAATCAGATATGAGCTTTGGAATATCCCTTAGAAGATCTTCTTGAGCTGCTAAGTGAGAAACCTCAGAATGATTTAGTAATTTTGTGTAGAAAATGACAATTTCTTTTTGTATATATTTTTGACCCTGAGTGATAGTACCATCCCCCTTGGTAATTTGAATAATTCTATTAGCAATTCGACGATGTTTTGTACTGTTGTGAAAGAATTTTTTATTTTTGTCCCTTGCTTCTAACCAGCTCTCTCTAGATTTTTTCTTCCAAAAGGTTTCTTCCTTTGCAATAATATCTTCATTTTATCTTAAAAGATCTCTTTTCTAGTCAAATCTCTCCTTATCCATACCTGATTGCATGACGATCTCATTCAGATCTTTGAGTTTTTGTTCTATCTCCACTTTGGAGGAGAAGATGTTGCTTAAGTGTGTTTTGTTCCATATGAGCAGGTTCTATTTTATATATTTGAGTTTAGATATAAAATAGAATAATTTTGAGCCTTTTGGCCTGCATCCCAACCACCAGCCTAAAATTAAACTTAGGAAGCTATTATCTTTCAGCCACATATTCTCAAATTTGAAGGGACAATACATTGGTTTATTTTCCCCAAGAATTTCCATCTAAATGGGAAAATGGTCTGATCCAGAGGTTTGGGAAATGGATGCTTTGAGATAAAAGGGGAAAAGGGAGAGATCCCCTTTGAAGAAGAACCTGTCAAGTTTTTCTACTATGTTTCAAGGTCCCATTCATTTGTTATTCCATGTAAGTTTCGCATTCTCAAGTTCAATTTCCATCAAGGTTTCTGCTTGGAGCCAATCTTTAAAGTCTGATTGGGATTGATATTCCCTTTGTGAACTACCTAACTTTTCTGAAGGATGATAAATTGCATTAAATTCTCCCCCAATGAGAGTGTTCTAATTCTCTAAGTCACCAAAATGTCTACTCAAGTCTTTCCATACTTCTTGTTTTCCCTTTCTTAGATTGGGACCATACACATTTATTATCTGAAACTGAAGATTTGACTGTAAGCATAAAACTTCTCTACTCATCCAATTTGCTTTTTTCTTTGAGACAGTGACCTTTACAAGCCTTGGGTTCTACAAAATGGCAATTCCCCTAGATGAGCCTAATGGATCATATCCCTCAACCAACCAGTCCCCAAGGGATTTGGAGAAAATAGATAATGACTCAGTATTCGATTTTGTTTCCTAGATGAGTACTACAGTTGGTTTAGCCATCAAGATGGAGCATTTTTCTAGTCACTACTTGTTAGGGGCATTAAGGCCCCTAACATTCCAAGAGAGAACCTTCATTGTGACTTGGGAAGGAACTTCCCCTTCCCTGCTTTTTGATATTCAGTAGTTTTTTCTTGATTTAGATCCTCTCCATCTTCTGATCTTAATGTAGCCAAGGATTTCCTTCCTTTATTTTTTTTTACCATACCATAATTGACCCTTGTTCTATTGATAGAAGATATTTGAAGACCTAGACTGGGTAGAGAAGGAGGATTCTCGAGAGCAATATTTTTCATCCTTTTCCAGACTACCCAAAGTTGTCTCCTGAGGCCTGTCTAGTGTTTTGCAATTAGAAAATCCCATTCCTTCAATGGATTTCCACCTATCTTCCTCTTCCACATAGTCTGGTTCTAGGAATATTTCATTGAATGTAATTGGGATATTCCTATTTCCTTTATATCTTAGATCAGAACCCCCAAAAATTTCATAAACTTCCTATATTCGTGGAGATATGGGGGAAACTATATCTTGATCAACTGGCGATGGTTTCTCCAAGCTCGCCATTTGTGATGATGATTTCTCCAAGATCACCACTTCTTTCTTATTTTCTACTGATTTCAAAGGGATGATCCCTCCTTTAATCTTTCTTCTTGATTTTGACTTTTTAATCTTTTCTCCCATTCTAGAGCTGATCTGCCTCAACTCATTTTCCCTAATTCTTGAGGATTTCCTAGTTCCCGAGCTGTTATTAGAGGAGTCAAAGTCTATATTTTCTTTCATTCTTTTTGATGGAGAGGTGTGAGTCTTCAAGATTTGATTTACCTTCTTTTCCAAAGTAGGACCTATAATTAAACCTTCCTTTGCAATGACCCATAAATCACTAATCTTGGTTTGTAGAATGTCATCACCTTGCAAATCCATTGAAACTGACTAAATGCCTGTAGAGATGGTATGTTCCTTTGTTGTGTTGTCCAACTTTATCACTGCATGCTAAGGAGGGAGAGTTTCATCCTCCATGACTTGATCAGCCAAGTTAGAAATCATTTATGCTTAGACTTCTTTGAACCACTGTGTCAGTAGTTGTTCGGCCACCTTGGGATTGAATCAAGAGATTCGAGAAGGATTCTCCTCGAATGTGTATGCATATTTGGGTATCTGTATTGTGATAATACCTCAATTTATTCAGCCTCTGTTAGTGATTCCCATATAAATTATGCATTCACTAGTGTGTGGAATTAAACGATCCTGAATGTTGTTGTAGTGTGATATTTGAGGTTCCAAAAGAAGAGGTTTTGGAGTTTCCTTCATATGATTTAAACCCATAATACTCCAATATAAAAACCAAAGGAAAACTTGCATGATTTCTTTTTAATTTTCCATGCTATCCATTCTACTAACAATGAATGAGTTAGTTAGGATTCCTACCTCTGGGAAAAGAGCCAACGCTGACTTTTTGTGAATGATCCCAACTTTGGTGTAGAGATAATGTGTGTGGGTCTATATCTATCAGTATTGTATTAGAAGATATTGAGTCCTAAAATATGCCAGCATGTCTCTACATATTTTTTAACTCCAGTTGTGACATGTGGTTATGCACTTCATTAGAGGGAATCCCTTGATTTTCATAGGATATGAGTTGCACCCACGTCTCAAATTAGACTTAATCTTCAAAGATATTGGTAATTCCTTAGTAAGATCCATAAGTAGGCATATCCATGTTGTAGCCAAGATGTGGCAGTATTGGTGTCTAAGATAAATTCCCAAATTGTTTGCTATGATCTAGAGAGATTCAGAGTCTCTGTATTCTATAGGGATATTATTTAAACTTATCCACATTGGTATGAACTTGATCCCATTTTTGGAGCTCACAAAGTTTGGCATCCATTGTTGCATGTGTATCTCGGAGCTATTGTAAAACTAGGCCTTTATCTTGAATATGTTATCTCTGCTAGTCTTATCCTTAAAAATAACAAGGTAATACCCAAGCTCTGTGTCTAGAGATTCAATTATATGAATGTTATTCCATTTAGAAAATTCCCAAATAGAGAACTGAGGGTATGTTAATTTTGCATTCCAAAATTTACAAATAAATGCCTGTTGAACTAGGAAATGACTTCTCTTGGCCAAATAATCCATAGAGAAAGTAATGGGGACTTCTCCTTGGTTTGTGTAAGAAAGACCTTCCTATGTTTAAATTTTATTTGTCTCCATCTGGGAGTCCTGCTGGTTAATATTGGAAGTCTAAGCCAATGTTGCATCCCTCTTCTATCCCAATTGAGATAACAATAAACTCTCTTTAGAAGTATGAATGGGCCTCCATTTGTGAGTGTATGTGTTTTTTTTTTTTGAGAACTTCCTTGAACTTAGAAGATTTATCCCTTTTCCTAATATTTTTGAAAAATTGGGCTCTTTGTTTGTGAATCTCCCAATGGATGTTAGACCAAGCCTTCTTCGGTAAGGGGGGATTTATTGGTCTCCCAGCTTTGGTCGGGGGAAATATAGGAATGAGATTTGGGTTGAACAATATAGATAAAATATCCCTATGTTTAATGGAAAGACTTCTAAACCCTTTTTGTTCTTCCCCTGGTGAAAGTGTCTGAGCTCTATTTTCTTGTTGTTGTGTTCCTTTAGGTCCCTTATATGATCGTTTGAAATATATGAATACATACAATGATTAGTGTTTCTAGCAGTCCTCCTTTCCCAACCATTTCCAATATTTCTACTGGAAATCTGAGCTTTATCAACCCATAGCCTGTTCTGAAAGACCCATTGTGGAAAGTGTCTTGATTCCGCAGGGCCTAAAAGTTTTCCATTCCCTGCAATTGACTTTCCTTTACATGACCTCATTTTTTAATCATATTCATATGCAGGTTTTAGTTCCTTTTTTGGTATGTAGGTTCATGCTCTTTTTTGGTGTCACTTTGATTGGCTATTGTAATCACCCAAATGCAAATTGGGAAACATATCATTTTTATTTGTTAATGCACTATGTTCTTCTCCATTACTGTGTAGCGATTAGGTTCCTTGTTTAATTAGTTTTTTTTCTAGGACACACACTAGGTACATCATGTGGTCCATGGTTCAAATGTGATAAATTACTGATATGAAAGAGATCGATCTTGATTTATTAGTTGAAATGTTGTATTTTCAATTCATATAGACGGGAAAATTAGGAAGCTCAAATTCCTACCAAAGTTAAAGTTGAGAGTTATGAACGTTTCTTTAAAACTAATGTCTCAAAAAATAAAATATGGGCATATAAAATTTATGAACAATTTTTTAAAAGTAGATGGTGTAGTTATCTATTTTATTTAATATTGATAATATATATTTTTAAATTATCTAATTTATCAATAAAAAATTGTTTATTCTCCAACTTACATAAAAACTATTTTCCAAAAATTGATTTTGGAGAGTTGTTGTAGCTATATTGTGACTTTTGTTCGTGGTTATTGAAGCTTCTTGATAAGTTTTCCTATATGTGCTTATATTTGTTGAAAAAACTATGAGTTTTCATATTTTACATCTTCAATACAAGAATTTCAACTCATAAAATTAAAGTTACAATGGAAAAATTTTGCTTATACGTGCTTATATTTATTGAAAAAACTATGAGTTCTCATATTTTAAATCTTCAATACAAGAATTTCAACTCATAAAATTAGATTAAAATGGAAATAAAGGTATACAACAAAATACTGAATTTTATTTTAAATGTAGCAATATAACAATGCATATAAGTGGGTAGCAAGCATGACCTGACCCTGGATGACTCTCCTTAGCCTGACAAAAAGTGCAAAAAGATCTACATTAACCTGGACTGCCCCCAGAATGCTAACGAGCTATGAAGGAGTTTTTTGATAAAGAGGATGTTTCAGTTGAGTCCCCTAGTAGGGATGAAAACCTGACTAATATAGACCATGAAGAGAAGAAAATTGATAAATAGGACAATGTGGCCGATGTGGGCAAGGAAGTTTCTGGCCTAGATAACAGGACAAAGAACCCTAATTCTACTGTGGGCACTGGCCTTGTTGGAAAATTTAAGTTCCAGATTGTTAATCTGGAGAATTCGGTGGCCAAACTGAATGAGGACTTGGCCAACACAAATAGGAGGTTGGTGGATGTTAGCAAGTTTTCTCTCAAAGTCATGCATGCCTCCTCCACTACCATTTGTCTGCTGAATGAGAAAGCCTCAAATGGGAAGGAATCTATGGAAGGAAACAAGGAACTCTTCAAGTTTCACAAGGAGGAGTGGGTGGACCTGCTACTGTCAAAGTGCTTATGGGATGGGAAGGGATCTAGCTAAAGTTGAAGTTTAGGTTGGGGTGTTGTTACACTGTGGACCCCAAGCCCTATATTTTGGCTAGTTTTTTCAAGTTCAATTTTAATCTTAAGACTTTGCTTATGTTAAATAGCCCTGCGTGGCTTCATATGTTTTTTTTGGCTGTTAAACTATGATATTGTTTTTCTGTTGGAGCACTTACCGCTGCTATTTTAGCTTTTATATTTTGGTTTTTGATAGAGGTAGATGATGTTCATGTTTATCTTTGCTAACTTCGCTGATTTAACATGTTGTTAAGTCTATTTTGTCAGCTTCTATGTACCTCAGGTCAACACCCTCTTGCTGCTGCTAATATAAAAAATAATGCATATAAGGTGATAATTCAATAAAGTAGTTTTTGCAACCATTCTTTAAAAAAAAATTTAAAGTAAATATAAACAAAAGAATAATATTTTTTTGTGAAGAAAATTTAAAAATAAAAGTAAAAGCATTTTTTAATATGTATAACGGTCATAATAAAAATATGTAAATTACAACACAATGGAGTGGTCCAAAGAAGTCCCCAAGGTGCACTAAGCATGATTGGGAAGCGATCTTCCAAGGCTCGTATCTCAGACCTCATGAGAGGTATCGACAAACCGTCAGGGGCTATGGGATCCTGTTGCTGAGGTCTACAACAATCTCTTGGTTTTAGGTGATTCGACTTTGTTTGAATTTGGCAAGGCAATTTGAGTCGATGCCAAAACTTACAGTGAGGGTCATTGGACCAAATTGAGTTTTTTTTTCCTCTAATTGGGACTAAATTATGCTACTTTCTTAAAGGGAAAGGTCTAGGAGAGTTTTCTTAAATAGGTTGCTTTGTAAAATGGAGCAATTAGACCTAGGTATGTGACTGAGGACATTAGTTTTTAAGCATGATGTTAGAAAATAGTGTGGGTTGAGTTTGACATATGTTTTATAAATTGATAGCTTGGGTATCTAAAACAATTATTATTTTTGGAATTCTTTTGGAAATTTTTGGAGAAAACAACCAAAAATAGTTGCTACTGAACTTTTTGGAATAGGATTGTGTGCCTAGAAAGGACAATTGGAGTTTGGAGTAAAACTATGCAAGAGAAGTTCTTGGGAATTTGAAGATAGGATAAACCAATTATTTTAAGTACCTTGGAGGGTTTAGAATAAAAAATTGAAGGGAGTATAAATTATTTCGGTCAGAGAATCTATTTGGGAAAATGTAGATAATCAAGGAACATGAAGCATGTTTGAATGAACAGGCATGAAGTTGGTAGAAGAAACTTAAGATGTGGAGTATAGTGGGAAAAAGTATGATGTATTTGACCATTGATAGGCCTATTTGAGTGGGTTGGGTCTAGAATTTGATGCATTATTGAAGGAAGGAGTTGGGTATTGTTACAAAACAAAGGAGAATTTGAGTGATCTCGGAAATTTATTGCATCTATTATAAGAAATTCAAACAAATTGACCTATAACTTCAACAAGATATAATTTAAATCATAATAATAAATATATATAACTTCAAAATATAAATTCAAGATATTACAATCATAATCATAGTCAAGATATAACTTCACCATTCAATTCCATAAACATGAATAATACATGTGTATACAAAATATGACACAAATATAACATAAAAATTAAAATGTTCTATATATAGAAAGTATCAAAAGTATCAAAAGTATCTCCACATACAAATATGACACATGCCATTTTAAAATGTTTACAAAATCAATATTTCAAGGTGTACAATGTGGCATATATGCCATCTCAAAATGTGCTAAGTGGCATCTCTAAATGACCAAAACTAAAACTACATCATATGCCATAGGGGGATCATCAAAATATAGCCTCTTTGAAGAACTATTTGGCTCTGATTGATCCTACATAAAAAAAGAGTTCAAACCCAAGTTAGATTTCTTAGGTTATATGATTTTTACATATATATAATTTATAATTCAAACACTAATTTAATTATAACCTATAATTGAATACAAACATTTGTACCTAGCTTCTCGGTCATCAACCATGATCAGGTGTCCTAACATAAGCCCTTGGTAGTAAAGGGACAACACCACCAATACTAACTCCGACCTATAAATATGTATTTGCAATAATGAGATTAGTAGAGTGGTGTAGGGGCCCAAGTTGCAACATAGAGTAATAAATTTACAAAATAGGATGATAGCATAGTAAAATTACAAATTGATTGAACTAAAATTAAAACTTACATTTGTTGATCTCTCCTCTATAATTGTGGGCTGGGTCAACAAAGATATGAAAGATTCTCATGGTGCCCCCCTTACATTGGGAGTTACCTATGGGATTCAAAACAATAGTCAATTATATATAAATGTACTTCATCATAACAACCCTGATTACAAAATATAAATAACAATATATAAATCTACATACAATCGGGCTATCACTCTGAATCAGGATGCATGTCAGCCTAGGCTCCCAAACTTGTGTTGGGACATCATCAAGAGCCACACCCTATAAAATAAAGTGCATGTAAAATATTTATTACTACACACAAGTTCCATAGATATTCATGCATAATTAATCTTAAACACTTAATTACCTTTCCTTTGATGACACATGAATAAGGAACCCCCTCGTGCACCCCTCTGACATCAGCTGATACCTGCAAGACAACAATAAGATGAAAATATATTAGTAAATGTATGATTTTTATTGCTCTAATTGATAGATATTTAAGCATGTACACCAAATGATATAAAA
>MU227720.1:2034088-2080226 GCA_018584345.1 Thuja plicata | reverse complement strand
TCTAAGGAAGAAAGATACAACCATAAGATGTTATATATGCACTGAACTTGGACATATAGCCAAGAATTGCATGAACACAAAAAGGGTTGAAGATGAAAAGAAAGCTAAAGTTGACAACATTCGGAAAAAGATGAGACAGCAGTGGGTTCCTAAATCTACCGAGCAGGATAATTCAAACAATGGTCTTGTCACTCAAGAATTGGGTGACCCCACCATTACAAATTAGATCCATTGAAGAAGGGTCAGGAACTACATCTTCAAAGCCTTACCTTAAGCAGTTCCAAAATATAAAAGTACAAATGATGAAATCAGTATTTCAGATACATACAGGAAAAGTTATCACTTACCGAGCTGAATCTTACTGAGCATGGTGAAACTGCAGACCTTACCGAGCTAGGTCGGATATAAGAACACTGAGTTGAAAATTCTTACCGAGTGAATTTAATGACAACCACTATGTCATCCCACCTACATTTAGACCGAGCATTAATGATAGAATTTTTATAAAAAGGGCAGAATCAGACTTCATTCTTCACCGCATTTTTTAGCATTCGCAGAGCTTAGGTTTTAAAGGTGCTTAAGGTGATTTGTAACAAATTTGCAGTGAAGAATCTACTCAGAACTTGTTCACCTAGCAGCAATGGCATCCACAAGCACCAGCAGCAGGAGCAAGGCAAAGAAGACTTCCGATATGCTAGTGAAAGGAGTTGGATGGACAGCGCCGAACTTCAAACTCGTGTCGGCCATCGCAGAATCACTCGACCCAAGTGGAGCTCAATCTAGAATTCCTTCCAAGGTACTCCTCATCAATGATATTCGTACTCATTTCAAATGCACTATTCAAGAACTTGGAACTTTGGAAATGGACAATGCCCTAAACCAGTTATGTTTCAACAAAACCCTAAAACCCAAGCACATACACTTGGAGACCAAAGGTTTAACCCACATTCCACACCTCCCAAGAAGCTTCCAGGTCAAATGGATTAGGTATGTGTTAAGCCGAGTACATGATGGGCAACTATGGTTAGATCAGCCCATCCTGATAACAAAGCAGATGATTCATAGAATCACGGCTTTACCAATGCTAAGCAAAGCAAAATCAACCAAAACCCTAGGTCGGGATGAACTGCAAAAGTTAACCCTAGCCGAGTGGGATGGCAGAGGCTTGAAAATCAACAATGTATCAGACATTGAACTTAGATTTGGTATTATTCTTATTGCATACAAACTGTATAGTTCCAGCAGATTAAACAGCGTGGCATGTGAGGCGGTAGACTTAGCCTACAAGGTTGTGAAGAAGAACTTGGAGTTTGACCTAGCAGAGGTCTTACTCAAATAGTTTAATAAGAACATGGACAGCGTAAGAACTTCAAAGAACAACCCCTGCAAGTTTGGTTCCTTATTAATATGCATATTTTTCTATGTTCAAAACTTTTTTCCTTCAAAAGGAACGGTAGTATGGAGAAAGGACACTCCAATTTTGTATCAGATAAATGAATTTATAGCAGAAATGGGTCAGAATTTTGATACAGTGATGGATAATTACTTTGAAGACTTCAAGGATAAAATGAACAACAGGTTCAGGATACCTCCTAAATTGGTTAAAGATTATAAGGATGATGTATGCTTCATGGTAGACTGTGACAAGGTATACATACAAGCAGCCAAGATAAAATCCACACTTGGCTCTCCCATGTTAACTGAGGACAAAAGGGAAGATGAAGAAAAAGAAGAATCAGAAGATTTAGAAAAGGAAGTATCAGAAAATTCAGAAGAAGAGGAATCAGAAAAGGAGGCAGAGCCACCAAAGAAGAAAGGCAGAGTGATCATCACCAAGCCCAAACCACCTAAAACTGCAGTGTTCTCAAGGAGAACCAGGAAAGGATAGAAAGAAAGTGAAGTAGTATTTAGAAGACCCCCTCCTACTTTCCAAGATAGAATGAAAGAATTGGAAGAAGGATCAGGCATGTCAAACTTCAAGGCACTGAAGTTTGAAACTAGAACAGATGCAGAAAAGATGTAGATTGAGGAGCTACTATTAAACAAAATGGGAAAATGGAAATACTCCCCAGAAGCAATCAGTTCCCAGATTCCAAATGAGCTCCTAGTCAGGATCAAACCAAGATGGAATTCAGAAATGCAAACTGTCAAAGATATCTATGAGCAATCCCTAAGATAGTTGTTACCGACCCTGACCTATAAAGAAGTAAAAGAGGCATTAAGGAAAAATGAACACCTAATGACACTTAGGTTTCATACCTTCCTAGTTCTCACAAAAGATATAGAAAGTATAGTAAAAGATGCCACAATTTTGTGGAGGAGAATCTACAATCTGCCAATGCCATCAGATCCTACGGTAACAATTGAAGATGATGATAAAGATGAAGAGGAGAAGGAAGAAGAAGAAGCAGTTGATGAAGAAGCAGCTGAGGAAGAAGATGATCCGGTAAAAATAGCAGTAGAAGTCATTGCATCACTTCCTCACTCACCACAGAAAGGTGTTGCATCCACCATGACAACAGATTCAGCCAGCAGGATTGTGAGCACAACAGCTACATCTACTGCTCAATCCTTGCCAACCACCTCTCAGCTCCAGACACCAACAGTTACTTCATCCACCGAGCTGCAGAGTATGCCTTTATCCACCGAGATGTAGAGTGTTGTCTCTTCTACCGAGAAACAAGTGACTTCTTCAGTCACCGAGATCTCAACTGCAGCAGCAACAACTTCAAGTCCTTTCACTTCACCTGCAGCATGTATAGTAAGTTTAGCAACATCTTCTCCAGTTTTGACATTTTCTTCAGCACAAATTTTTGCACCAGCCAGTACTCCTACTATATGTACATCAGTTTTGGGAAATACTTCTATTTTTGCTACAGTCGGTACTTCAATAAGTCTTCCTCTAGTTACCCCCATTCCAGTTTTGACAGCAAGTCCAACCTTATCAACAATTGTAACCACATCAAAATATAAGGATGTAAGCACTGAAGTAAAACAAAAGACACCTTTAAAACTTCTGCTTACCGGCAAGGCAATTGAGGATGACATAGATTTGGATAAGGAAATTGTCATTCCTAAGATAGACTTGGACACTGCATCAATTGAGGAAATGAGATTGATCAGTCAGCTACTAGAGAAGAAAGCAAAATAGAAGCAACTAAGAAGTGAGAGAGACAGGGAATTCAGCATCATAAATGGTGCAAAGAACATCCTAACAGAGGCCTTAGGTATTGATGTTGACTCCTCTCAACATATTTTGCTACAATTAGAAGAGGCTGTAAATAAATTCAATGAGGACACCTCCGGAGAGGAAAAACTGATAGAAAGGGCTGAGAAGAAATTTGACAATAAAGTACTTGAGAACATTGCTCAGCACATAGCAATCAAACAAGTTGAATTGACCAACATTTTGGCCAATCTAGAAAATTATTTTGATAATGTAACTTCACTTTTTGCAAAATTATGTGATGTTACCGAGTTCAAAAAGGAAATTAGAGAAAAACTGAAGAAAATTGATGAAGATCTGAAAGCCAGTGCACAACAGTTGCATATTGACTCCAGCTCAAGCTCAACTCATCATTCAAAGATCAGATTCTTATCAGATAAGAAATCAGAATTGCTAAGGGAAGATGCAAGGATCTGGTCAACACTGATAGATATTCAGAACATGATCCTTCCCAACATGGACACAATGCAGAAGCACATTGCCCACTCCAAAACATTGATCCATGATAACAACTTTTCAGTTGCAGAGCATGTGATTGAACTTTCAGCCGAAGTTCAAGTAGCATTATCTATATGCACAATTTTGCAAGAGAATTGGGATAAGAACTTGGCTCTTATTCTCAAGGTACACTTTGATTTTATCTCACATTTTGGTATCTATATTTAAGTTGTATTTTAGTTATATTCTTTGGCATTATTGTCAAAAAGGGGGAGAATGTGAATAACAGATGAATTAGAGACAGAGATAAGTGTACATAAAGGATAAGGATAATCAGAGTCATGTAAATACTCCATGTATATTGTATGGGGGAGTTATGTACAGGTATATACAGCAAAGATCAATTTTTGAAAAATTAAGTCAGCATGACAGACTCAGTTTTGACTCATAAGTGTTTTTGTCACTAATGCCAAAGGGGGATATTGTTGGAATAATGTCATATTTTTCATCAATGAAAACACTTATTCGATTCTGAATGCTTACCGAGCTCATCACTTAGTCCATATCTTATACCGAGCATTCAGTAATCACCTTGTAAAGCTCAGCGGTTAAACAGTTCATACCGAGCAGAACAGTAGTCACCGAGCATATGAACAGTTCAGCAGTGTTTACCGAGAAGAGCAACATGTACCGAGCAGACGGTAGTCACCGAGCTTCACCGTAACTACCGAGCCATCAGTTGAAGCCAATCGAGAAGTCAGTTACCACCAAGTCACCAGCGGTTACCGAGTGACAATATATCTACCGAGTCACCAACGGCTACCGAGTTCCAAGCTACACTTCGGGACTAGTATGGATCGAGCTTCTACTCTTACCGAGAGCATGACGATGCCGAGTATTGTAGTGGATGCCGAGTATCAGAAGATCACCGAGCCAGCTTGAGGAACCTGAGCTTCTACGGACTCAGTAATATTTTGTTTATTTATAAAAGGCTGACTTAGAAATAAGTTTATCTTATGGCCGACCTTGTGAATTGTAATTATGGGACGGTATATATATGTAATGTATTATACCATTTGAAAAAAAGAAGAAAATAGCAGAGACCGCAATAAGGCAGCAGAGCAGAGCATTTTTGCAAAGTTAGTAAAGGAGCAGAATAGTCATATCTATCACAGAAGGTGATCAGTACTCAAAGGATCTTATCAGCAATAAAGTTGTAACTCAAGATCTACTGTTTCATCCTAACAGTTGAATCAGTTTGTAAATCCTTTAACAGGGTAGACTTAACAGTCTTTTGTAAATATCCTAACAGAGTGCATACTTCATTGTATGTTTGTAAATCCTCTAACAAGGTGGACCTAGCAGTCCTAATTGCTTCTAACAAGGCAGATCATCAAAAGTGATCATTGTAAGCCTTAATCGGCCAACTTTATACTGCACTACCAAAGTTTTGTGGGTATCATCCCCACCCCAGTTTTACTTTCTATTTGGAAGGTTTCTGGGTCACCAAATCTTTGTGTTTATGTGTTATGAATGGTTATACTTTCATGCTTACAGTAGATTAGATGAATGAATGATGAAATATATACAAGTGCAGAAATAACTTAAAGTTTTAATAGTTACTGATTCACCCCTCCCCTCTCAGTAACTTGGCTAGTCTTGATTATTTCCAACACTCATATAGCCAATTAATTATAAAATGTAAACCACTATTAGCAGGATGACATATAATAATCAACTCGGTCAACACTATGTTTCTTTAATGCCCGACC
This sequence comes from Thuja plicata, assembly GCA_018584345.1. Lineage (NCBI taxonomy): Eukaryota > Viridiplantae > Streptophyta > Pinopsida > Cupressales > Cupressaceae > Thuja > Thuja plicata. Next base: position 2,074,790 of record MU227720.1, on the reverse strand, counting down.
ATGACTAAAATGCCCAAATTACTCGGTTAACACTAAACATCTTTAATACCTGACTGGTCTCGGTCAACACTGAAAAAACTCTTTCAATTCACCAACTATGCTCGGTCTGGATCTAGACATTTGTGTATCATCACTACATAAGTGTGTATACATGTGTAACATCAATGAAAATACACAATTGAATAATTATCTTCAACAATCTCCCTCTTTGGCATCAATGGAAACACAACATGTCATAATACAAAGAATTGTAGAGCAACATAAAAATTTATTTAATGTCCTTAGCTTCATTCTGATTCTTATCAAAAAGCTCCCTCTATCATCAAACTCTATCTCTGATAATATTTCTCCCTATGTTATCAAAACTCTCCCTTTGACATTAAACTCTGTCTCTTAAGTGATTTGTTTTGTATTATATCAAACTCTCCCTCTTAGACAATAGATGCCAAAGACTTCATCTTCACAAATACTAATATCAATACCAATAGTCAATACTATTTCTCTTTGAAGTTGTAATGTACCTGATTGTACAAATTCATCTACAATGGGCTCTGATGTACCTACATCAACTGATAGATCTTCACTGTGGCTCAGATTGATGCATCACTAAACTGTGGTTTAGTGAGCTTCAATTAGGGGAAGCAGCCCTAGCTTTCCTCTAAGATACAGAAATGCATCCTTAGGTAAAGGTTTGGTGAATATGTCTGCAACTTGTTCTTTAGTACTCACATATTCCAACCTTACTTCTTTATTATGTACCAGTTCCCTCAATAAATGATACTTTATTGATATATGCTTGGTTTTGGTGTGCATCAGAGGATTTTTTGAAATTTTAATGGCATTGGTGTTGTCATAGTAGATAACAACTGGTTCTTTTACTTCTTCCTTCATTCCTAATAGCAACTGTTTGAACCATATGATGTTTGAACAATTCACTATTGTAGCAACATATTATGCCCCTGCTGTAGACTAAGAGATACAATTTTATTTCTTGCTAGTCTAAGACACTAACATCTTTCCAAGAAAGAAATCTCCACCACTGGCACTCTTCCAGTAATCAACACTTCTAGCCCAATCAACATCAGCAAATGTCTTCAAATCAAATTTCTCACCTTTCTTATACCATAAACCATAGTCTTCAGTACCCTTCAGATATCTCAAAATGCTTTTGATTTCCATTACGTGATTGTCTCTAGGATTAGCTGAAAATATCGCAACAATACTAACTGCTAATGCAATATCGGGTCTGATGTGAACAACATATTGCAATTTTCCAATCATGGATCTATACTTGGTCTGATCTACCTCTTTTGAGTCATCATCCTTAGACAATTTTTCTCCAATACACATGGCTGTTCCAACTCGTTTGGAATCTTCCATTCCAAATTTATTGAGTATCTCCTTGATATATTTTGATTGAGTAATGTAGATACCATCCTTCATTTTTTGAACTTGTAATGCAACAAAGAATTTAATCCCACCAAACATGGACATCTCAAAATCCTTACTCATAGCTACAGAGAATGCTTTGCATAAGTCATCATATCTAGTGAATAATATGTCATCAACAAATATCTCTACTAACAATATTTTTTTCGGTGGTCCTTATTTGATGTATAAGCTACAGTTATCATTAGTTCTCTGAAATCCAATATTTAGTAGGTAACCATGCAGTCTTTCATACCAGGGCCTAGGCACTTGCTTCAGTCTATACAATGCTTTGTGTAGCTTTCAAACCATATTCCTTTTGCTAGGATCAACAAATCCTTCAGGTTGCTCAATGTAGACTTCTTCTTCTAGGATTCCATTCAGAAACAAAGATTTCACATCCATTTGACATACTTTATATCCTTTATGTGCAGCATATGCCAGAAGAGTTCTGACTCCTTCAAGTCTTGCAATAGGAGTAGATGTTTCTCCATAATCAATACCCTCTTCTTTAGCATATCCTTTACAAACTATTCTGGCCTTGTTTCTAGAAACTTCACCATTTTCAATCATCTTATTTCTAAAAAACCACTTGGTTCCAATCACATTCTTGTCCTTTGGTTTAGGCACAAGAGTCCAAGTTTTGTTCTTCTCAATCCGCTCAATTTCTTCATTCATTGCTTCTATCCAACTCTCATCATTCAATGCATCTTTAACAGTTCTAGGTTCAAATTCCCTAGGTAAACATGTACCTTTGAGTTTTTTCCTTGTCATTACACCTTCTGTCTGATCTCCAATTATTTTCTTAAGTGCATGATGCCTTCTAGAATATCTAGAAAGTACTATATCCTTCAGTCTTGATTATGGACTTGATCCACTAGGTCTATCATTCTCAAACATTCTTTCATGTTCTTCTATCTAATTCTCAGGTTCCACTATCTGTGACTTGGGTTCCTCTGTCTGTGAATTAGGTCCCTATTTCTGAGACTGGGTTCCCTATGTTTGTGACTCAGTCTCTTCTACCAGCAGCTCAGGTTGTATAGGCTACAACTCAGGTTGTATAGTTTGTGTTAGTCTATTCAGTGGTTGACAGTTCTGGTGTCCAATCACCATTACTTGAGTCATAGGCACAGTCTCAGGTTCATGATACACAAAATTTTTGTATTCTTCAGGCTCTTTACTTCTCTTCTCTTCACATCTTTCTTCAAACTCATCAATCTTGACATGTACACTTTCTATGACTTTATGAGTAGTAAGATTCATACATTTGTATGCTTTTATTTTACATGAGTAGCCTAGGAATATTCCTTCATCACTTTTTACATCAAGTATTCCATTTCTTGCTTCCTTCAAGATGTAGCATTTACTTCCAAACACTTTGAAATAATGAGCATTAGGTTTATAGCCATACCATAGTTCAAAATGTGTCTAGTTACTACCTTTCTTCAGTTGAACTTGGTTCAAGGTGAACATTGTAGTCCTGATGGCCTCCTTCCAGTATTTGGAAGCAACATTATTTTCAATCATTAGGGTTCTGGTACAATCCATAATGGATCTATTTCTTCTTTTTGCCATTCCATTTTGTTGTAGTGTACCAGGGGCATATACCTATCTTTTGATTCCTCTTTTATTACAGAATCATTGAACTCATTAGAAATGAATCCTCCTCCTCTGTCAAAACTTAGACATTTTAGTTTCTTTACTGTTTCTTTTTCAACTCTTGCAAGATACCATTTGAATTTCTAAAAAACTTTTGATTTTTCTATGAGAAACATGACAGTTATCATTTTGGAATGATCATCAAAAAATAGAATAAAATACTTTTCTCCTGTATAGCTTGTTTTCCCAATTGGTCCACATAGGTTAGTATGTACCAATTCTAATATTTCATTAGTATTGTAATTTTTTCTCTTGAAACTTGTCTTTCTCATCTTTCCAATTTGACATTGTTTGCATATTGCTAACTCGGGTTTCTTCGAAATAGGAATACCTCTAACTCTCTTGTTCTTTCTTATGTTTACCAGATTATCAAAATTTACATGAGACAACCTTTTATGCCATAGCCAACTCTCTTCTACTTGTGCAATGAAGCATGAACTTTCAGTGAGATCAAGATAGAATATATTACCTTTTTTTTGCTTTCTAGTTCCAACTAGGTTCCCTTTACCATCTAGGATCTTGGCCTTACCATTCATGAATTCTACCTTGAAACCAATGTTGTTCAGCTATGCTACACTGAGTATATTTATCCTTAGTCCTTCAACCCAATAAGTATTATCACATTTGATTCCTTCTGTCAGAGTAATGCAACCTTTTCCTTTCACATAGCAGGGTTCATCATTCCCAAAACTGACACTCCCACCATCATAATTTTTAAGATGTTCAAATTTTGTCTTATCACCAGTCATGTGATGAGAACAATGATGATCAATTATCCATGTGTCATTTTACTGATATGTGAGAAAAGTCTTTTCTGTTCATCTTCTTCATCTAACTCATCCTTAATAGCAATATAAACCATTTCATCTTCATCTTCATCTTCATCACTATCAGAATCTTTAGCAATATAACAAGACTTCTTACCTTTGTCCTTGTAGCTCTTGTAGTTCTTGAAATCTTTCTTTCCTTTGTACTTGTTGAGATTTTTCTCATCTTTGTCTTCTTTGTTTGGACATTTGGTAGCAATGTGACCAACCTCATTACATGAAAATCAAATCAATGTCATTCTTCCTTTGTATTTTCCTTTGGCATCTCTCCTTGCAAGTAATTCTTCAATGATATATAGATCTTCATCATCAGATTCATCATCACTATCACTTTCAATATGCTTCCCTTTTGAGTATCTATCCTTCTTACCAAGGTTTAATTTAGCTTTGAATGGAGACTCAAGATTTCTAGAGCTAGGAGAATAATTGTCAAAGTTATCCAGCTCAAAAGTTGTAAGCCTTCCAACTAATGTATCCATATTTTTATCCTTATTGCACCTCATCTCTTGAATAGCTGAAACTCTAATAGCATAGATAGGAAGTAAAGTTCTTAATACCTTGTTGACCACTGTACTTACAATATTAATAGGAAGTAAGGTTCTTAATACCTTGGTGGTACTTACAATCTTCTTGATTCTTTCACTATATATAGTAAATTCTTCTCCTTCTTTCATTTTCATCTGGTCAAATTGTCCTCTGACACTTTTTTCTTTGGCTCTCTTTACATTTGTATCACCTCCATAAATGTCCTGTAATTTCTTCCACATATCATAATATGTAGGGCAGTCCTTCACTTCATCAAATTTTGAGTAGCTAAGTGAGGAAGCTATATAAATCATCATTATGTTATGGAGCTTTTGTTCCATCATATGTTCCATAGTCATAGCTATTGTTGGTTCCACATATTTGTTGTCAAAAAATTGCAAACCAGCATCTCCAATAGTATATATATGCAGCATCATCAAATCTTACAATGCATGGAAGTTGTCTTTGTTTATCTTTGGGACCTCCCTTCTGTAAGACATCTCAGATCTTTAGCTTAGGCCTTGAAACCTTCTGATGTAACACTAGACTTGCTTCTCCCTAGTTTCCTCTAGGGCCTCCTAGGATACTCTATTAACATACTAGGGTTCTTCAACTAACCCTATCCTCCTTAGGATTCTCCTCACAAGATCCTAATCCATTCAACTAGTGAACACCAACAATGTAGAATCAAAACTCACAATGCTCCTTCCTAGGCTTCAATTGGCCTTCCTTGCTCCATCTACACAAACTAATCCAAATAGATCCCAAATCCCTCCATGTGGAAAGGTAGTCTTCAAGATTATTTATTGAACTAATTCTAATATCCACAAATAGCTTTCAGATTGAGATCCTCAATGAGTTCCAAATTCTAAGTCATTTACACCCAAAAGAGGGCTACTAGCATTAGCCCTACTTGGGCTCCTTTTCTACAATAACTTGTTAAAAATCTTAAAAATTCATAAAACTATCACCATGTCCTAATACCCTTTTTCAATAACCTCAGGATTTTCTAGTTCTTGGCTTGCAGACTTGTCCGTACAGTACCTCCTACAAATATGCTTAAAATTCAGGGTTTTAGGTCCTTTTCATAGTCTACACAAGAAATTGATTTTCTTGGCTTAAAAAAAAACCCACCCAAACTTCTCCTCAAAGTTAGGGTTCCTTCACTCAGTATTATACCTTCCCACAATGCTTGATTGAAGCAATGAATGCTTTCAATCTCTCCAACTTGCTCTGTAACTTCTTGTGACCCCTAGCCATGCATCTCTGGCTTGCCTAGGGTATCACTTTCTTGGGCCCCTCCTTCACTGTACATAATGTACATGGAGTCACCTTCCATAATCGAAGATCTTGTGCAAGTACCATGGCGGAAAATGGATCTATGACCCCATTTGCATACAATGCTCAATTCAAACTAGCGATAGGACATAAACTAAAAGATTTTACCAAAGAAACTAAAACTATGCAAATTAACAAACTAAAACCACACAAATTCTTAGAATAACCTACATTACACAAAAAGTTCTCACAATAGTAGATTCAATTTATTACAATAGTAGATCCTTACAAAACACACAAACTATAACTGTTCTTCAATTACATAGTCCGTACACACTCTGACATCAACTTGCCAACCCTTGCAAATGATCAAGGATAGACTCTTATAGTTGACCAAGGCACTAAAATACTAGTTTCAGATAGTTAAGGAACTAATTCCTTTGTAGTTGAATTCTAGCAACAAATGTTGTCAATGTTGTCAATGACAACATTCACAACTTTTGCAACTTTTTGGATATGCTATCCAAACTTGGTCAAAAGGTGTCCAATCTTCCCCAAATCACTCATTATAGTGTATAAACATGAAATAGAACCTTCAATCCTTTTATTTACCACATTTGGCACAAAAATCATAAAACACCCTAATAGACCTAGATTGGACTCAAAGGTCACTAAGGACCTAATTAGGCTCCTTCACACTTTACATCCTACACACTAGGAACTACATGTTCCTCTATTAACCTAGTGGTCTAGCTAGGACCACTACAAGCCAAAACATCAAAATAAGCCCTAGGTTACATTTCACACTTAGCCTACCTAGGTGCTCCTACACCATACTCCCCAACAAGGAAAAATATGTCACTTTTGTAGACAAGATATCCTTTGAAATGCCCACATTCTTGAAGTCTGCCTCTTTAATCCATGAACCCTCTGACTTTGGTCTATCCTTCCACTGAATCAAGTGTTCCATGTAGACTTTATGCCTTGTATTGTTCTTAATCCTGGAGTCTAGAACTTTGTCAACTACCATCTATGGTTTGGGAGGTAATACAGTAGCCTCTTTTAATATGAATTCAGAATAACTGAGAGAGGGGTGAATTAGCTATCCTCAGGTCTAGATGTACCCATATAAAACTTTAAATCAACTTCAACAACTTAGTTCTTCTTGGCAATGATAAACAAAAAGTGTGCAGTTTACTGTACTAATGAAATAAGCTTGTAGAAACTTAACAGTAAAACAAAACAATAAAATTCACACATTTTTACATGATGATTTAACGTGGAAACCCAATATGGGAAAAACCACTAGTAACATGCTACCAAAATTTTACTCTTCTAAAGTAATGCCCTGTGAGGAGACAACCTTGTTAAAGGTTACAAAACACACTGTAAAATGTGACCTGGTTAAAGGATTTAATCACCCTGTTAGGAGTGGCCTTGTTAGAGGACTTAAAACATTCCAATCTAAATGTCAGCTTGTTCAAAGGATTTATACAATGATTGTTAGGTCAACCTGGTTAAAGGATTTGAACTATTACAATGGTTCGAAAGTAATCAACAGGTGTGATCTGATACATACAACTTACTTTGCAAATCTAGATCTAGTTTCAGCTCTAATGCTAATTCACTGAGTGGCCTCCATTCTCATCTCAAACTTTAGATCTCCTTGGAAATTTGTCAAGCAATCTCTCTCTACGTCTTTGTTCAGCCTTCTCTACTAGTTCTTTCCAATCAATCAGTTAACCATGCAACACTTTCCAGTCCACTTCTCCTTGCACTTGGATACCATAACAATAACCATAGTAGGTTATATTATACATCTTCATCTAGGTCAAATAAATCTTTTGCTTCTTAACTAAGATCGTAGATCTTAGGTTAGGTCAGATCCAATGGATCTTCCATCTTTACATTTAATTTACTTCTCCAATACATTCATTAATTAACCATTGAATCCTTGTGCTAATAACAGTTTCTCGTGCATTAAATTAATATGGACCAATCTTAATTAATAATGCATATCCCAATAAAATCCATTATGTCAGCCATAGATCTCAAATCTCATCAATAAAAAAATATTGATACTTGGCATTTCACTGTCTCCCTTGGCATTTCACTGGCGCTTGACATCATCTTTGCTTTTCTCAGAATCACCTTTCGCTTTGCTCGGCATCAACTTTTATTTTCTCAACATTGACCTTCCAGTGAACTGTTAGTGCTAGATAAACAACGTATCACTTTGACAAAGTGCCAAATGATCAAGTACCCTAGTGTATACTCATAACTCAACCATTTCCTTGGTCTACTTGTTATCCCATTCTTTTTAAATCTTCATCAATCAATGGATAAGGTACTCAAACATATAGTGATAGTCTCGCCAGTTAAGGTTTGACATCAATGACAAAATAACAATTGTCTACATTGTAGCAATCTTTCCAACAATCTCCCTCTTTGGCATTGATGGCAACATTAAACTATAAAACAATAATTTCCAACCAAAGTTACCATATAATCCAAAAAGTGCCTATGTTCTTGATATGAACAAATCTTCATTAATGTCTTTAGCTTCATTCTAACTCCCTCTATGTCTATAATCACATTGATATTTACTATTCAGCTCCCTCTTTCAGTAATATCCCTCGTATCTATTGTTTTCTTTGTTGTTTTAGCAATAATCTCCCTCTTTGACAACAATGCCATATATGTAAACATCTTTATCATACATATTCTTCAGTTCTAATCTTTGTATCGTGTTGTTCTTGTCATCTTTGTATATGACTTATTTACTTTTCTGTTCTGGTTTTCCAGTTCACAGTTTTTAGGTAGCATCCTAAAAATGTGACTTACTTTGCATCAATGTGTCAAGTGTTCTGATTAAAACATTTGATGCAACATTACCATTCAGTACTTAGTTAGCCTCAGCTAGGGGAACTGCCCCCAATTTACCTCTTAGATACTCATGAGCATCCTTGGGTAATGCTTTTGTAAATATGTCTACCAACTGTTCCTTAGTGTTTGCATATTCCAGTCTCACTTCCTTCTTCTGTACTGTCTCCCTCAAGTAATGATACTTGATAGCTATATGTTTTGTCTTAGAGTGCATTACAGGATTTTTAGAAATATTAATGGCACTCATGTTATCACAATATATGAAAACTGGTTCTATGATCTCCTCTTTCATACCTTTCAGTAGTATCTTCAACCACACAATGTTTGAATAGTTAACTGTTGCTGCCACATACTCAACTTTAGCTATAGATTGTGAGGTGCAATTTTTTTTCTTGCTTGTCTAGGAAACTAATCTTTTCCCTAAAAGAAATTCTCCTCTTGTGGTTCTTTTTCTATCATCAACATTACCAGCCCAGTCAGAATCGGTATAGACTCTGAGTTCAAAATTGTCATTCTTTTTGTAATATAGGCCATAGTCTTTTGTACCTTTCAAATATTGTAGAATTCTTTTCACTACCATAATATGTGTCTCTTTTGGATTAGGAAAAAATCTAGCAACAATTCCAACTACTAATGCAATATCAGGTCTACTGTGTACAACATATTGCAGTTTACCAATCATGTATCTGTACAGTGTTTGATTTACCTCTTTTGTATCATCATTCTTTGTCAACTTCTATCTAATAGTCGTGGGTGTACTCACTGGTTTTGACTCTTCCATACCAAAAGGTTTTAGTATCTCCTTGATATATTTTGATTGTGTAATATAGATACCATTCTTCATTTGATGTATTTATAGTCCAACAAAGAATTTTATCTCACCAAACATAGACATTTCAAATTTAGTTTGCATCTCCTTTGAAAATTCTTTACATATCATATCTTGTCCACTGAATATGATGTCATCCACAAAAATTTCAGCCAATAAAATTCCTTTACCTTGCTCTATCTTCAAATATAGATTGTTGTTGTCATTTGTTCTTGCAAATCCAATCTTCATCAGATAATTGTGCAATCTTTCATACCATGCTCTTGGTGCTTGCTTCAGTCCATATAACACCTTGTGCAGTCTGCAAACCATGTTCCTCTTACTTGGGTTAACAAATCCATCAGCTTGTTCAATATATACTTCTTCTTCTAGTATCCCATTTAGAAATGCAGACTTCACATCCATTTGATAGACTTTAAATCCTTTATAGGTTGCATATGCAAGTATAGTTTTCACATCCTCCAATCTTGCAACTGGGGTGAATGTCTCTCCATAGTAAATTCCTTCCTCTTGTGCATAACTCTTGCATACTAGTCTTTCTTTATTCCTTGTGACCTCTCCATGTTCATTCAACTTGTTTCTGAATACCCACTTAGTACCAATTACATTTTTGTTGTCAAGTCTAGGTACTAGTGTCCATGTCTTGTTCTTTTCAATTTGGTCTATCTCTTCATTCATGGCTTGAATCCAGTCTTCATTGTCCAAAGCATCTTGTACGGTCTTAGGCTCAAAATTACATAACAAACATGTGTCTTCTCTTAATTTGCCTCTTATCATGAGTGAAAAATCCTTTGCTCCTATGATTTGATCAGGTTTATGGTGCCTTCTTACATATTTTTCCAAAGTAGGCTCTTTCTCAGCTTCATTTTGATCATTCAAGTTCAGTTCAGGGTGAAACTATGACTCAGCATCTCTATCAGATAACTCGATAGTCACTTCTTGTTTCCAAACAATGTCATTCTATGTCTCGGAAGGTGCAGACTATTGCTCGGAAACTTCATTTTTAGTTTCATTAGAATCCTCTTCTTCAGGATATGTGAATGATCTGTAACTTTCAGGCTCAACCATGCTTTCAGCTTCATTTCTTTCTTCATATTCATCAATTCTAAAATTTGCACTTTCCACAATTTTGTTAGTTAGTTAGAATTCAAACATTTGTATGCCTTACTCTTAGTAGAATATCCAAGAAATATGTCTTCTTCTCCTTTAGCATCAAGTTTACCATTTCTATTATCCTTCAGTATAAAACATTTTCTCCCAAAGACTTTGAAATAACTTACAGTAGGTGCATATCCATACCATAGCTCATAAGGTGTAGAATTTGTACCTTTCTTGACTTGTACTCTATTCAAGGTATAAATAGTTGTACTTACAGCTTCTCTCAAATATTTATGTACAACATTTTTCTCCATCATTAATGTTCTAGCACAGTCCATGATAGATCAATTTCTTCTTTCAGCTATACCATTATGTGGTGGTGTCCTAGGTGCTGACATCTATCTTTTTATCCCTCAGTCATTGCAGAACCTGTTAAAATCATTAGAAATCAATTCACCTCCTCCATTAGATCTCATATATTTTAGGCTCTTACCTGTTTCCTTTTCAAATGTTTCCATGTACCACTTAAATAACTGAAATGCATCAGATTTTTCTTTGAGAAACATAACAGTCATCATCTTAGAGTAGTCATCTACAAATAGAATAAAATATTTGTCTCCACAGTAGCTTTTCTCACCAATAGGTCCACAAAGGTCAGTATGAACTAATTATAAAATATTCTTAGAAGTATGAGTTTTTCTTTTAAAACTATATTTAGTCATCTTTCCCAACTGACATTGCTTACACATTGCATTCTTAGGTTTCTTTAGCTTAGGCAGCCCTCTAACCTTTTTCAATTTACTTATGCTTACCAAGTTATCAAAATTAACATGACATAGCCTCTTACACCATATCCAAACATCATTATATTGTGCAAACAAGCATGTCTCTTCAGCTAAATCCAGATAGAACAAGTTACCTTTTGTTTTCTCACCACCTCCAACTACTTCTCCATTTTCATCATAGATCTTTGCTTTCCTATGATGGAATTCAACTCTATAACCAGAAGTGTTCAGCTATGAAACACTTAGCAAGTTATACTTAAGATCATCAACCCAGTATACATCATCACATCTAATCTTACTAGTCAATTGAATTGATCCTTTCCCTTTGAATCTACAAGGTGTATCATTACCAAATTTAACATATCCACCTTTGCATTGATCTAATGTTTCAAATTTGTTCTTATCACTAGTCATGTGATGTGAACAATCACTGTCAATAATCCAATGATCACCTTTACTCATATAAGAAATTAGTGTAGTTTTCTCATCATCATCAGAATCATTTTTCATTGCAACATACACTACTTCTATATCATTTTCATCAGATTTGTCAGATTCACTTTCAGAAGCTTCTTCAGCTATATAGCAGGATTTCTTACCTTTGTCTTTGTAGTTCTTGTACTTTCTGTAGTCTCTGTCATCCTTTTTATCCTTGTATTTTTTGTCCCTTATTTCATCCTTCTCATTCTTGTCAGGGTATCTAGCAGCAATATGACCAACTTTGTTACAAGAAAAACAAATAATAGGAAGTTTACCTTATAATTTTCCTTTTCCTCTAGCTAGTCTTCTTGTCATAAGTGCCTCAAGTTCTTCTAGATCATCATCTGAGGTGTCGATGTCACTGTCCACACATTTCTTTCCTTTCTTAGATTTTTTGATGACCATCTGTGACTTAAATGCAAATTCAACAGCTTGTGTTGTCAAAATTTGACATCTCAAATGCAGTAAGTCTGCCTACCAGACTTTCCAGAGTTAAATTTTTATTAGGAGTACATCTCAGTTCTTGAATTGTAGATACTCTAATAGCATAAATAGGAAGAAGTGTTCTCAGTACCTTTTTCATGATAGTGTCTTCATTAGTGACTCCCTTAGCTCCTCTAATAGCATTTACAACTTCCTTTATCCTATCATAGTATTTCACTATGTTTGCACCTTCTTGCATTTTTTAATCATCAAAATTACCTCTCAAGATTTAAGATTTGGCTCTTAGTACATTCGTATCACCTCCATAGATGTTTGTAAGGGCATCCCACATCTTCTTTGCACTTGTACAATATTTGTTGTCCTCAAATTCATGATAGTTCAAAGATGATGCAAGTTCCAGCATTGCTTGATTATGTTCATGCTTCTCTCTTAGTTGTGCAACATTCAGAACTCTAGTAGGGGCTACATATTCTATTTCAATATGTCATTTAGAAGAATCGCCAATACCTACCATGTGAATTTTCATCAAATTTTTCCATGCAGGAAAGTTTTCCCTGTTGATCTTCGGTCCATCCCTTTTATACATCTTGATCTTTATCTCCAAGTACCTTCAAAATTTTCAAGAGAACATAGATCTGATACCAATTGTTAATATGAATTCAAAATAACTGAGAGGGGGGGTGAATCAGTTATCCTCAGGTCTAGATGTTCCCATATAAAACTTTAGATCAACTTCAACAACTCATTTTTGCTAAGCAGTGATAAACAATAAAAGTGTGCAGTTTATTGTACTAATGAAATAAGCTTGCAAAAACTTAACAGTAAAACACAATAATAACATTCACACATTTTGACACCATGATTTAATGTGGAAACCCAATATGGGAAAAACCACCAGTAACATTCTACCAAAATTTTACTCTTCTAAAGTAATGCCCTGTGAGGAGCCAACCCTGTTAAAGGTTACAAAACACACTGTCAAATGTGAAATGGTTAAAGGATTTGATCACCTTGTTAGGAGTGGCCTTGTTAGAGGACTTAAAACATTCCAATCTAAATGTCACCTTGTTCAAAAGATCTATACAATGACTATTAGGTCAACATGGTTAAAGGATTTGAACTGTAACAATGGTTAGAAAGTAATCAGCGGGTGTGATCTGATACATACAACTTACTTTGCAAATCCAAATCCAATTTCAGCTCTAATGCTAATTCACTGAGTGGCCTCCATTCTCATCTCAAACTTCAGATCTGCTTGGAAATCCATCAAGCAATCTCTCTCTGCTTCTCTGTTCAACCTTCTCTGCTAGGTCTTGCCAATCAGTCAATTAACCATGCAAGACTTTGCATTCCACTTCTCCTTGCACTTGGATAACATAACAATAACCACAGTAGGTTATATTATACCTCTTCATCTAGGTCAGATAAATTATTTTCCGCTTAACCAAGATTGTAGATCTTAAGTTAGGTCAGATCCAATGGATATTTCCATCTTTACATTTAATTTACTTCTCCAATACAATCATTAATTAACTATTGAATCTATGCACTAATAATGGTTTCCCATGCATTAAATGAATATGGACCAATCTTAATTAATAATGCATATCCCAATAAAATCAATTATGTCAGCCATAGATCTCAAATCTCATCAATAAATAAAATAATGATGCTCGACATTCACTGTCTCCCTCGGCATTTCACTGGCACTCGACGTCATCTTTGATTTTCTCGGCATCACCATTCGCTTTGCTCAACATCAAATTTGCTTTTCTCAGAATTGACCTTCCAATGAACTGTCAGTGCTAGATAAACAATGTATCACTTTGCCAAAGTGCCAAATGATCAAGTACCCTGGTGTATACTCATAACTCAATCATTTCCTTGGTCTTCTTTTTATCCCATTCTTTTCAAATCTTCATCAATCAATGGATAAGGTACTCAAACAAACAGCTATAGTCTCACCAGTTAAGGTTTGAAATCAATGACAAAATAACAATTGTCTACATTTTAGAAATATTTCCAATAGACTCAACATCCTCATTGATTACTTGACTTCCTTGACTAATCTCATCCACTTTCCCTCTGAACTAGATTATGCACTACACACTGAACACCGGAGAGATACTCAATTTTGATGGTAAGTCTATCTTATAGGCATTATCCCCATATTGGGATAGAACTTTGCAAGGTCCCACCCTTTTCATTTGAAGCTTGGTAGGGACACCCTTTTGTAGCCTTGATTTATTCAAGTGAACCATCACATAGTCACCCACCTCAAACTAAACATCTCTCCTCTTTTCATCAAATTTTTGCTTCAACTTTTGTTGACTGTCTTGGATTTTCTTCATGACTTGTTCTTGTATCTCCTTCATGGTATGGGGGAAATCCTTAGCATGACCACTTCTGTATTCCATACCTCCAAGATCTCTAAGCTCACAAACACCCCTAGGGTGCATTCCATAAACAATCTCAAATGGGCTTCTTCCTGTCATTTTGTTCTTACTGTCATTGTAAACATATTCTACTTGGGGAATGATCACATCCCAAGTTTTCCCATAGTCCTTATCTAGGAAACTCAATAGGTTACTCAACACTCTGTTTACCACCTTAGCTTGGCCATTAGTCTAAGGGTGGTAAGCTTAAACCAAAAGATAGATTGGTACCCAATCTAGTCCATAATGTCCTCCAAAAATGGCTCATAAATTTTACATCCCTATCTGATACTATGCTCAAAGGAAGACCATGAATCCTCACAATCTCCTAAAAAAAATAGGCTATGTGGCTAGCATCATTAGTAGTCTTACATGGAATGAAATTCCCCATCTTACTAAATCTATCAATAACTACATAAATTCTATCATACCCCTGCTTGGTTTTGGGTAGGCCTATAATAAAAGCCATACTCACACACTCCCGTGGCCAGTTAGGGACTGGTAAAGGCTGATTCAACCCTACATTACTCATTCCTCCTTTTTCCTTCATGCAAATAACACACTGCTCCACATATTTGGTGAGATCTTTCACCAAATTTGGCCAATGGTAGAACCTTTGCACAAGCTCTTAGGTGTTGTTTACACCAAAGTGACCACTTAAAGGTCCATTATGTTTCTCATGTATGAGATTCATCCTCATAGACCCTCTTAGCACACATAACTATTTACCCTTGAATAACAATCCATTCTGCAAAGTAAACTCTGAGAAATTTCTATGGAAATGGTTTTGAAATTCCACACATACCTTGTATGCTTCCCCAAAGTCATCATCTGCCTTGTATAAGTCTCTAAAACTATCAATACCAATGCTATTCAATTGGACTTCTTGGACTGTAAGTAACCTTCAGCTTAAATCATCTGCAACCTTATTGAGAAGCCCTTTCTTGTTTTTTATATTAAAGGTAAATGATTGTAAATACTCCATCCATTTCAAGTCCCTATTGCTTAGTTTCTCCTGAGTATTTATGTAGCTAACAACTTGATTATCAATAGATACCACAAAATCTTTAGGTAATAGATAATGCCTCAATTTTCTAAGAGAATTAATTAAAGCATATAGTTCTAGGTCATAAGAAGAGTATTTATTCTTAGCCTCATTCAATTTCTCACTAAAGAAGGAAATTGGCCTACCTTCTTAACTAAAGACACCTCCTACTGTTAGTCCAATAGCATCACACTCAGTGGTGAAAAATTTCTCAAATCTTGGTAATTGTAGGATGGGTTGAGTAGCCACTTGTTTCTTCAACATCTTAAAGGCTTTCTCTACTTCTAAGGTCCACCTAAAATTATTTTTTACCCCACCCTTAATAGTATCCATCAATGGTGCACATATCCCTCTAAAATTTCTAATAAACTTCCTATAAAACTTTGCAAGGCCATGAAAACTCCTTACCTCTGTGGCTGTGGTATGTGGAGGCCAGTTTAGGATAGTAGAAACCTTGTCTTGGTCCATCTTTAAAGACCCTTTGGACACTACAAAGCCCAAATACACTAGTTCTTATTTGAATAACTCACACTTTTCAATGTTGATAGCCAATTTCTCATCATGCAATCTCTTCAATACTGCTTCTACATGTCTGATATGCTCCTCTCTTGTCTTGCTAAATATTAGTATATCATCAAGATATACCACTACAAACTTCCCTATGAAGTCTTTGAGAACCTCATTCATGAGCCTCATTAATGTGCTCAGATCATTTGAGAGACCAAATGGCATAACAAGCCATTCATATAACCCATCTGTGGTCTTGAATGACATTTTCCATTCATCCCCTTCTTTCACCCTGATTTGGTGATATCTACTCTTCAAGTCCAACTTGGTAAAGTACATTTCCCCTCCAAGGTAATCCATGAGATCCTCCATCCTAGGTATAGGGAACCTATACCTTATTGTGATCCTGTTTATAGCCCTTGATTTTGTGCAGTCTCCATTTTCCTCCCTTCTTGGATGCCAACACAACAGGGACTACACAAGGGCTAATACTCTTCTTGTTCAAGCCTTGATCCAAGAGTTCCTACACTTTTCTAGCTACCTCCAAGTTCTGATCAGGAGTAAGCTTGTATGCTGCTTTACTGGGCAAAGATGTCCCTAGCACAAAGTCTATTTGGTGACTTATTACCCTCTTAGGTGGTAGGGTTGCAGGAGTGCCATCACTCACTATGTCCTTGTACTTCACAAGAAATTTTTGTACCTCTGGTGGTAATGGATCCTTCACTAGTTTTTCATCCTCCTTTGGTCTTAGCACAATCGCATAACCATCACTCTCGTCATCCTTGATATCTTTCACAAACTGCTTCCCACTACACACCATGACATTAGGAGTCTTTGACTGTGGTTCCTCATCTTCTAGTAAAGACTGAATCTTGAAATTCTTCCCTCCTTTCTTGAAGGTGATGGAATTCTCCTTCCCATCATATACTTCCCCATTATCAAATTTCCAAGGCCTTCCTAATAGAAAATGGAAAGAATCCATTGGTAGGATATCACAAAGTAGTCTATCCTTGTACCCTACAATTGAAAACTCAATCCATGTTTTCTCACTGACCAATACACTTTGGCCTTTATTGAGCCATGTCACTTTATAAGGATTCACATGGGGTATCTTGGCTAGCTTGATTTTCACTACCACCTCCTTTGAGATGATATTATCTATGGATCCAGAGTCCACATTCACTTTACAAACCTTACCAATAATTTTGCATCTGATTCTGAACAAGGCCATCCTATGTTTGGGCTCATCCTTGATTGGTTGTCTTATCAGTACTCTCCTGAACATCAATTTCTCTCCCATATCTAAATCTAGATGGTCAATCTTAGGTGCTTTGACACTTGAAGTGTCCTCATGGGCATATGCTACCCTTTTATCACTGTTTGCTACAGAAGGTTTTTCAGGACATGTATAGGCTGGATGGCCTAATTGCCCACAATAATAACACTTCATGGTTTCAAAGTAAGAACTACTCCTACCTCCTCTTCCTTTGTTAGACCACCATGATTACCCATGCCTCTGTTATAGCCTCCTCTTGAACTACTTTCAGTGCACTACTCTGTCAACTTGTTCTCTCCTTGTGATCTTTTCTCACTACCTCTATCTTGGTAGCATCCTCTTTGACGCCTTTGGTCTCTTCCTCTACCCCTGTTGTTCTTGAAACTAGAGTCACCCTTCTTCTTGTTCTTCTCCTCCACTTTTATGGCTAACTAATGATACTTTTGTATTATATTTGGAGTCCATAGGCTAATCTCCTCTTGGATGTTCCACTTTAATCCACCCAGGTATCTAGCCACTTTGATTGACTCCTCTTCTTGAAATTTTGACCTTAGAGACAATATTTGGAATTCCTTAGTGTATGAGGCCACATCTGGGTCTTTTTGTTTCAAGTTTTGTCTCTTTCTATAGAGTTGGATTTCATAATCCTCTGAGAGATAATTCTCCTTCAACTTAGTCACCATTGCATTCCAATTTTCTATTGGTTGCTTCCCCATTATTACCCTCTCATCTTGAAGGTATTTCCACCATGTCAAAGCTGACCCTTTGAGTCTAGACTTGGCCACCTTAAGATTTTAGGATTCAGTCACACTCTCACATTCAAAATGATTCTCCATTCCCTCTATCCAATCCATTACTGATTCAATATCCATCTTGCCACTAAACAAAGGGACTCCTTCTAATGCTTTTGCACCTAATTCTTTGATGGCCTTCAAGAATGGCTCTTCATTCAAGATAGGGTCAGGTTCTAGAATGATGTCTTCCTCAACAACCTTCTTGCCCCTATCACTACTTTCCACCCCTTCTCTGCTCCTAGCAGCTTCATTTGCAGCTTCCTCTAGTCTCAACCTCATGCCTTCTAAGGATTCTTCAAGGAGTCAGTTCCTCTCCTTTTTCTCATCAACTTCCTTAGCTAACTCTTCATTTTTCACCATCTTTGACTCTCCAGCAGCTGTAGACATGCACTAACTTCCCATGTTTCTCAACTTGCTCTAATACCACTCTTTTGTAATACTAGACTTGCTTCTCCTTAGTTTCCTTTACGAGTTCCTAGGCCACTCCATTGACCTACTAGGGTTCTTCAAATAACCCTATTCTCCTTATTATTATCCTCACAAGATCCTAATCCCTTAAACTAGTGAACGCCAACAATTTAGAATCAAAACTCACAATGCTGCTTCATAGGCTTCAATTGGCCTTCCTTGCTCCATCTAGACAAACTGGTCCAAATGGATCCCAAACTCCTTCATGTGGAAAGGTAGTCTTCAAGATTATTTATTGGACTAATTCTAATGTCCACAAATATCTTTGGTATTGAAACTCTCAACGAGTTCCAAATTCCAAGTCAATTATACCCAAAAGAGGGCTACTAGCATTAGCCCTAGTTGGGCTCCTTTTCTGCAATAACTTGTAAAAAATCTTAACAAGTTAAAAAACTATCACCATATCCTAATACCCTTTTTCAATAACCTAAGAATTTTATAGGTCTTGGCTTCCAGAGGTGCCCATACAGTATTCTCCTACAAACATGCCTAAAATTCAGGGTTTTAGGTCCCTTTCACAGTCTACACAAGAAATTGATTTTATTGGCTTACAAAACAACTCACCCAAACTTCTCCTCCAAGTTAGGGTTCCTTCACTCAACATACTACATTCCCAAAATTCTTGATTGAAGAAATGAATGCTTTCAATCTCTCCAACCTGCTCTGCAACTGCTGGTGACCCCTAGCCATGCATCTCTAGCTCACCTAGGGCATCACCTTAAAAATAGATGACATGATTTATTGGGCCCCTCCTTCACTATACATAATGTACATATTCACCTTCCATAATTCAATATCCCATACAAGTGCCATGGTGGAAAAATGGATTCGTGACCCCATTTGCATACAGTGCTCAATTCAAACTAGTGACAAGATAGAAACTAAAAGATTTTACCAAAGCAACTAAAACTATGCAAATTAACAAAATACCACCAGACAAAGTCTTAGAACAACCTGCATTACCAAAAATAGTTCTTACAATAGTAGATTCAATCCATTACAATAGTAGATCCTTACAAAACACAAAACTATAACTGTTGTTCAATTACACGGTCCGTACACACTCTGACATCAACCTACCAACCCTTCAAAATGATCGAGGATAACCTCTTATAGTTGACCAAGGCACTAAAACACCTGTTTTAGACAGTTAAGGAATTTATTCCTTCAAATTTTCATTCTTGCAACAAATGTTGTCAATGTTGTCAATGACAAAATTAACAACTTTTGCAAATTTTTGGATATGCTATCCAAAATTGGTCAAAAGGTGTCCAATCTTCCCCAAATCACTCACTAATTATTGTGTATAAACATTAAATAGGACCTTCAATCCTTTTCTTAGCCACATTTTGCACAAAAATCATAAAACACCCTAATATACCTAGATTGGACTCAAAGGTCACTAAGGACCTAATTAGGCTTCCTCACACTTTACATCCTACACACTAGGATCTACATGTTCCTTTATTAACCTAGTGGTCTAGCTAGGACCACTACAAGACAAAACATAAAAAGAAGCCCTGGGTTACATTACATGCTTAGGTGCTCCTACACAATATTCTCTGAAAGCACTTGAAGCTCTGATACCAATTTTTTGAAATGAGATAAGTAAATGAGAGGGGAGGGGTGAATCAATTACTCCAAAACAAATCCCTTGTCCCTTAGATGTCTTAAACAATATAACACTGTTACTTAGTTAATTAAGATATTCTTCTGTAACTTGGGTGTTAAAGTAATTCAATGCAATTATACTTTAGTGATTAAGTGTAGAAACATAAAGCATAAAATAAATAAAATATACATAGGTGACACCAAGATTAAACATGGAAACCCAATATGGGAAAAACCACCAATGTAACTAGTTACTATTTTTCACTCTTCTGATGTGAGCCCTATTAGGATCCAACCCTGTTAAAGGTTACAAAACACACTGTTGCGTGTGACCTTGTTAGAGGATTTAAATCACCTTGTGAGGAGTGGCCATGCTCGAGGTCTTCAAAACTTCAACATAGAAATGCTACCTTGTGAGAGGATTTACAAAAAGACTGTTAAGTCTACTCTATTAAGAGATTTGAGATCACTACTACAATTGTTAGAAAGCAACAATGAATTGACCTGTATGTGTAAGAAATTGTCTTTGTTGATTTAGATCTTTGTTCTGATTATAACTGGATCCTTGTTGATCAAATATTCTATTTCAGCTCTGAGTGTTCTGTACTCAATCAAAATCCCATTTAATTTCGCCTTCACTCTTCATATCACAAAATTCCACACTTATGCTTTTCTTCAACTTTTTCACACACTTCTCTTTTTTTTGATCAATCCAAACTTGACCTTTCATAAATATGATAAGCCCTACCAAGTTTGCTTGAATACAATTATAAATAAATAACAAATCATAATTTAGTCAACCTCATATAACCAATTAATTATAAATGTAAACCATTGTTAGTCGGCTGACATAGAATAATCAACTCATTCAACACTATGTTTCTTTAATGCATGAACATGACTGAAATGCCTGAGTTACACTGTCAACACTGAACATCTTTAATACCTAACTAGTCTCGATCAACACTAAAAAACTCTTTTAATTCACCAACTGTGCTTGGTCTGGATGTAGACAATCATGTAGCATTACTACATAAGTGTATATACATGTGTAACATCAATGACAATACACAATTGAATAATTGTCTTCAACACAACGATCATCGTTAAGTCTCTCAAACTTTTTGTACTTCATCAGATCCTTTGGCGATCATGTGGTAACCCTTGATTTGTTTTCAATTTGATGGTCTTCTCTAAATATCATAACCTTTCACTTAACTACACTTTTCTTCTGAGATCTCACGACTTGGTTATCTCTAAGTCTCGAAAAGAAACTTTACTTAACCTTACTTCAACCTAATTTTATTTGGTGACTGTGTGACAAGCTTTATCTTTAAATCGCTGATAGATTCATTAACTCAGGAGTTAATTGAGAGATTACGCATAGGCCACACGATCAAGTCAAGGATGACACAAGATCTATGGTTATCTCTTAATCACTGAAGGAAACATTAACCTCACCATTTGTTCTAAAAATACGTGACTCATGCTCATCTTAAAAAAGACCAATGATCAGTGTTAAATCTCCAAAGCCTTTACTTAACTCTGATTTCTTTTGGAGATAATGCGACTAAAGTAGAATGAACTCAATCTTAACCTTAGGTTATATCTTGAGACTTCGCAACTGAGTAAACTTGAAGTTGCTAAATAATTGTTGTAACTTGAGTTAGATTATGAGATAAAGTTCTCACCATATGATCAAAAATGTATCCATAGTTTTCGTTGAATCTCTGAAGCTTTGATCCATCTCTATAATCATCTTGTGATTATGTGCCAACCGTACGATCAAACCAAGATCAACCGCTGCCACTAAGTCTCTGAATGACTTAAAGAATATCCTTTTTATGTTGAGATTGAGAGATACAAGCTATCTCCAAGTCACTAAATTGAAAAGAATATTTAGTTCACTTTTTGAGATAAGGAGATAAAAGCTCCCACTTAAAGAACATGACTTAAAATATTTAAGTTACTTGATGAAAAGGTAGCTTCAATTCAGAACAAGGATGAGAACATTTAGGGCATTTTTGCACGACAAGGACAAAAATAACCTAGGGTTTAGGTTTTTCACATTTTTACCTTGCTTTTCTCAGATCACAGACATTTGTAGGAAACATTTAAGGGGATACTTGGAACAAACCTCCACACTTTAGGGAAAATTAATACTGGAACCCAAAAATCTAAAGCAACTCTCAGAAAACTAGAAATGTATCCAATAGTGGCACTCTCTAAGGATTCTTTAATCCAAGTTCATAGAAAGAAAATTAGATCTCTAGGAGGAAGACCACAACTATGCTAATCTATTGTAAAAGAAAACGCACAACTGGAAGGAAACACACAATAGAAAGAAAACACACATATACATAAAATACAAAGCTATTGTGCATGGAAGGTAGAACTAATTGAAGAAAGGCTTCAAGAATTGTCCATGCATTGGAAATTCATATACCTCTCCAACCATATCCTTTAAGAGATATGAATCCTTTCCAAAAGTTTGATGAATGACAAAGGGGCCTAACCATAATGACTCAAATTTTTTATGCTTCCCCTTGTCTTCAACTCTGGCATTCCATTGAAGAACCAGGTCATCAAGATGGAACTTCCTGTCACTTTCTCTCTTGTCAGAAAGGTTCTTCATTTTCTACTGTATCTTGATATTTTCCTTTTGACATTCCCTTCTTACTTCATCTGACTCTACTAGTTGTACCATTCTTTCTTGCATTGGCTCAGAAACCTCTAGTTCCTCATCTTGGATGAGCTTGTAAGCTGGAAGAAAATTATTCATAGGCATTCTAGACTAAACACCATATACTAATTCAAAGGGAGATTTCCCTATTACTTTCTTCATAGTGATCCTATCTCCCATAATGCAAGTTTCAACTTTCTGTGTGAGGCTCTCTTGTTGTTCTCAAGGGTCTTTTTCAGGATTTGTAGAATACTTTTGTTATTTGATTCTACTTGCCCATTGGGATGTGGATGGTAGGGGGATGAATATGACATGAAAATTCCCATATCATAATATAAATCAACAAATTCTTCAGACCTAAAACATATGGCATTATCCATCACTAATTTGACTGGAATACCAAATCTAGTAATCACATTGATCATCAAAAAATCAATCACCACTATGCTTGTAGACTTCTTACTTGGAATTGCCTCAACCCACTTGGTAAAATAACCAGTTACTAGAAAAATACAACTATGTCCCCCACTTGATTTCTCAGAAAACTCTCCAATAAAGTCCATACCCCACATGGAAAAAGGAGCTTCTGCAACTATAGGGTTCAAAAATAGAGCACCTGAAAACTTCATCTTATTGGAGAATCTTTGACAGGGTTCACACTTTCTGACAAAGGAATGAGCATCTCTGAATAAGCAAGGCCAATAATAACCAACCCTTAAGATCTTGTGAGATGTTGATCTTGCTGAGTAGTGTCCTCCACACATCCCAACATGCATTTCTCTTAGAATCTTCTCAGATTGCCCTTTGTCTAGGCACAAAAACAATATCTCATCCCCGTTCTTCCAATATAAATCACCCTACAACAAGACATATCTCTGAGCTTGTAACCTCAATCTTCTCCTTTAATTATCATTTAAATGTTTCAGACAGCTGGCATTCTTGAGAAAAAACATAATATCAACATATTAGGGTTACATCTCAATACTTGTAACAGCTTGTCCATAATTATTAACATTATTTACTTGGATTAAATCCAGATTCTCTTTAGTCATTAACTTTTCTAGTCCTAAGCCTCTTATTATTTTGGTAATGTGGATCTCTAAATCAAACTCTTGAATTTTGTTGATCCGCTTACACCTTTTTTCCAATCACTTCACATTAGACCAGAATGTCCTTAATAGCAGCATGGGGTACATATGCATTAATATTTGCATAAAACAAGTAAGGTATAAATGCCTTAACTTAATTTATAGGGAATATGCATATTTATCCATCAATTGATAGTTTAGCTCAGCTTCCTGTAATGACTTGCTAAAGAAAGCAATAGGGTGTTCAAACTCCTCCTCATCTTTCTGCAATAGTATGAAATGATGCAAATGTAAATAGAGGGAATGGTTTAGTGTAGTCAAGTGATACTAGGATAGGGTCCTCTTGGATGGCTAGCTTGATCTTTTCAAATGCTAATTTTGGCTCTTGATCCCATTCAAATTATACATTATTTTTTAAAAGTTTGACTATTGTCTTGACCAATTCAGCAAAATTTGCAATGAATCTCCTGAAAAAATTTATCTATCCTAGAAATGATTGCACACCTTTTAGGTTCTTAAGAGAATTTACCTTTTTGATAGATTCTACTCTCTCTGGATCTATCCTTACCCCTTCCTTTGATACCATAAGCCCTAAAAGTTTTCCCTCTATGACAACAAACTGACATTTCTTTGGATTTAAGGAAACTCCATATTCCATGGCTCTAATAAAAACCCTTTCCAAATGATTACAGTGATCTTCATATTTCTTTGAAAATGAAGTCAAATCATCCTGATATACCACTATGAGAATATTTATAAGGTCCCTCAATGCTACATCCATAGCCCTCTGAAAAGTTGCACCAGAATTTTTCAAACCAAATGGCATGTGATTATAAACATACGTTCCCCAAGGAGTAGTAAATGTAGTCTTGAATTGTTCAGACTCCTTGACCAATACTTGGTTATACCTAGAAAATCCATCCATCATAGAAAGTAGGTCACATCCAGTCACTTTCTATAGCATAAACTCCATATTGGGTAATCCATAATTGTCTTTCAATGAAGCAACATTTAGGTTTCTAAAATCAACACATAACCTAATACCCCCATTCTTCTTCTCACAGAGACTAGGTTTGACACCGATGATGAGTGTCTTATTGGTTGAACAATACCAGCATCTCTTGGTTTCATCAGCTTAGTTTGCATTTTAGTGGCCAACAATGAATTGATAGGCCTTTGTTTTTTTCTGAATGGCTTAATATCCTCCTTCAAAGGAATATCATGTTGAAACAAGTCTTCTCCATAAGCTTTTAGATCATCATAAGACTAGGCAAAGACATGTTTGTATTTTTTCAGCATCTTTATTAGATTCAATCTCACATTTCTATCTAACTTCTTTCCAATATATACCAATTGTGGGGATGTCTTTAATCCCAAATTAGTTTCTTCCATGTCTTTTACCTTGGCATTGGACCTTTGAGATTGATAATTGTCATTTATATTGAACATACCTTTCATCTCCACTAACCCCTTTGGAATATGATTAGATGCTAATTGGACAATCTCATTGTCAAAAATACACTCTTTACCATTTACATCTGCAATAAAAGCATCACAATAAATTTTTTGGCCTTCATAGTGATCCACACATTGATTAAATTTGAGGATATCTTCACCGTCGTCAAAAAATTTCTGGTTATGAATGTTGTCAGACACTGTAGGCCTATTCTTAATCTCAACCAAATAAATTTCAGAAAGAGTAATATCATCATTCTTCAGAGCAACATTTTCTAGAGATTCGTCCATGATGTTATTGGATCTCTCTACATAAAGAATATTAAAGGCATCAAATAATTCTAGCCTATCCGAGACTGCATACTTATACAACCTCAGTCTTTCATCTTTGGCAGCATATTGAGACCTTATATGAGCTATGATTAATTGGGAATCTCCATAAATTTTCAAACATTTAATACCATGCTTAATGGAAATATCCATTCCCAATATTAAGGCTTCATAATCAGCTATATTATTTATAAAATGAAAAGTCAGTAAGGAGTATTTGAAAGTAATACCTGGCGGGGAGATGAATAAAACACTAGTTCCTAATCTTTCCTTGGAGCATCCTCCATCAAAGTACATTTTCCACAATCCACTTTGTTGAAAAAACAATTCATCAACAATTGGATCAGTGTTTCTCAATTGTGGCTTGATTTCCTTAACAACAAAGTTCTCCATATCAACATCTATATAATAATTTAATTGGTTAGGCATAGCCATCTCCACCATGAAAGGTGAGAAAGCCTCTCTATACAAATTGACCTCAAAACCATTTACATGAATTTTTGCATAGGATAAATCTAGTTGCAGTCTTCTACCCACTATTGTTGCCCATTGTCTTGATAGAAGCATACCATAATGAGGCTTTGTATCTAAAAAAACTATATCCATTTGGTAAGTAGCTTCTAGGAATGCACCAATCTTGAATTCGATGTCCTTCAATGTTCCTATCATAGGAGCCTCTGTGTTGTCCATTGCATAACAACTTCCAGCAAGAGTAGTGACTTGAAGACCTAATTCTTTCATGACAGGATAAGGCATTACAGTAGCTGCATCACCAGAGTCTAACATGCAAATTATGATTAGAAAATGATTTATCATTAAGGTAACATAGAAAGGATCCACTGAGAGTGGTTGTTGAGTAATCACATTACCAATGCATATGTTAGAAAATTATTTTCTTTTTTCTAATCCTTTTACTTGTTTATCCTTTTCCTTGACAGATGGAATCTCTCTTTTATCACTCTTCATAGTCAAGGGTACCTCTTCTTATTTTGACTTAGGGATATCATCTATCCCTCTAAGAAGTGCAAGTGCAGCTTCCTTATTCTCTTTTATTTTTAGCATCTCCATGAGTGGGATTGAAACTTTCATCTGAGTGAGAGCATGTTTCATGTCAAACATAGGAAATTTTGAAGATGAATCACCTATCTTTTTACCTTTCATGGCTTTTCCAATAGCCACTTTTTCTTCTTTTGTTTCTTCTTTTTCCTTCTAGTCAGAAGAATATTCTAATTTCTTTGCAAATTTATTTCCTTTTCTACCCTTGTGATGAGATTCTGCAACACTTTGTGTGGTGTCCTCTTTAATAAAAATAGAGGCAAGTTTTCTTTGAACAAGCTCAACTGTTCTATTTCTTAGATTGTATGTAGTCCTAGCTTGATTTATTGTTGCTATAGTTGGGGATATTTCTCTTCACCACTTGGTAATATTAAATGAGGGTGCTCTTTTTTATCAACCACTACATTTATGGTTCTTTGAGATATAATACCAGTCTTATTAATAGAATCAGAGACAATTTTGGGCTGGTATTCTATGTACTTGCTCCTTTTTCTTCTTATATCTTCAATATGTTCTCCTATGTCAGGAGACCAAGGATATGGATTCCTTATAGTGAACATGTTCGCAGTAGGACTCTCTTGTTCAAGACCTGATTGTTCATTTCCATCACCCATTTGATCTCCTAGGGCTTGGGCCACCAGACATTGGTATGAAGAGTAAGGCATGTTGGAAGCGGTACACCAAGGAGTGTTCTCTACATAATTTGTACTATTCTTTTTTAGGGTATCATGGGTTTCTCTATATTTTTGGTTTTATTGATCCTAAAGGATTGGCTTACCATCTTTCCAGTTTGTTTTTTATGGCATACTCCTCAGATTAGGTTGTTTTTCATACCTTTGATAATGATATTTATTATCTTGATAGCTTTTATCATTTTTATCCATTTTAGCAGTAAGATCTTTTACTGCAGTCGTTAATTTATCAACTCTATCATCCTCCTTAGAAGTATTTCTTTCTTGTCCCTTTTCTTTCCAAATCTTGTCATCTTCTCTCTTTCCCATTTTCTCTGAGGCTTTCCTATTACTTTCAATATCTATTGATGTCTTATAGGCATCCCTCATATTTCTTGGGTTCTTATCTCTAATAAGATAGGACATTTTCCCATAAGCATCATTAAAATAAGTGGCCAGACATACTTCCTCATCTAGCATTAATACTTGGAAGAGTTTGTTCATAGCCTTTTGGAACCTATTGTTAAAAATTTTCATGCTTTCATTTGTAAATTTCTTAATATTATTAAATTCATTCAACATATAACCAGATCTTACATGTTCTGTATATTGTTCCCTAAAAGCTTTAACAAATTCTTCCCAAGATGATATGCTATTATTAAGCAAATTTCTAAACCAATCCCTTGCATCTTCTGTTAAAGACTAAACAAAAAGATTCATAATAGCATCTTCATGTTCTATTTCAAAATCAGTTATCATATCAGTGAAATCTTTTAAATGTTCCTCATAGGTTGTACAACCTTATTTCCTATGAACTTAGGGATTTTATCTCTTACCTCATTAGGAATCACATTGGGATGACCAAAGATGCCATCAAAGAAGAGAGCTCTATACCTGTCCAGATGAACAGGTCTTCTTTGGAAGTTTCCTAAAGCATTGTTTCCACTTGGTCTAGTTGTACCTCCTTGATTTTGAGTTTACTGAGAGCCTCCTTGTTTCAAACTAGAGCTTTGAGTGTTTAGACCAGGTCCAAATTGTTGAGCATCTAAACCAGCACCACCTAGTGGATTTTGTGTTCCAGTAATAATAGGCATAGAACTACTTGCATTGGTATTAGTGATATCATATAAGAAAGCTATCCTCATTTTCATGTTTGCAACAACAACCTCTAACTCTAACTTTTCTAGTTGCTTTGCTAGATCTTCTTTAGTCTTTTTGGCTTGTTCAATTTGCAAGTAAACTTGAGACATTCTTAAAGGGATAGTCTTATTTTTCTTAAGCTCATTGATAGTTATACTAATATCTTTTTTGTTACCTTTTCAAAAGACATCCTTGTTTTTGTCTTGAGCTTTGCATTCTTCTTAATCTCCTCTAGGTGCAGTTGTCTTATGATAGGTCCATCTGCAAACTCATATCTACTATAATTTCCTCTTTTATTTGCAAATTGATTCCTTAAGGCTTCAAAGTCACCAAATAAATCCTTGTCTAGACCTTTTCCTTCTTTATTTAGGCTCTTACCCTTCATCTCACTCCTTGTCTCTGCCAAGAGTTATTCTCTCCCGGTTAACAAGTCATAGAGTTCTTTTTCTTGCCTCTTCCTATCTTGAGCAATCTTTGTTTCTTTCTCTTGTTTTCTCCTTCTCAAAGCTAAGACCTCCTCTCTCAATTTTTCAAAATCATAGGATGTTGTCTCAGCAGCATAGGTTTCCCTTGGTTGTTGTAGAGTTTCTTCTGCAGGGAAAAATCCTACATCTATCATTTCCCCTTCTCTGAAAGGGTCAAAAGTTGCATCAGCCTTATAAGAGTTTATTGGCCTTGGTGATAAAGTACTTTCAGATGAGGATGACCTTGTCTAAGGTACAGGGGTCTCCATTCTCCCCCTTGAAGTTATTGGAGAGTCTTGATTTGGTCCACCTCTTTTGGACCACTATTTCTTTCCATGTGTACAGAGCTCTTCTCATATATCCTTTTTAGGATTAGCCCTAAAGTAGGACCTGGTATTTCTTTTCTGACTCATTTCATAAATCAAACAATAATATTCAAAACTTCACTATGAAAATTATAGCGGAATGCACAGAGTTAGAGTTTCCACCCACAAATTAGTATGAGAAATTATTAATAAAATCATAACTAGATCAGAGTATTTTAAAAAGATGTTGTACCAGAAAAATTAAGGACAGGCTAAAACTGATATATATCAACTTTCCCCAGCAGAGTCACCAATTTGTTAGTGCAACTCAGATGGGCAAACTCAATCTGAAATTTGATTTAACCTTTGGTTTTTTATTTTTTTTTAACACCAGAGATTTTATGAAACTCAATAAGACCTTTTCATATCTATCTCTAGTAGAGTCACCAATTTGTTAGAGATTTTTCTTATAGAACCTTAATATAACACTAATTCTTGACTCTTAGATTCCCAATTCCTGACTCATGCAAGTAAAATTCTAATTTATGAGGATTGATCCTCCTTCTTTGAGCTCCATAGACTCAGGTGGGTGTACCTTCAATAGAAACTACTTCTTAGTAACTATAACAGTGGATCAGGGGTTACACTGATTTGCCTATTGCCTTTTATTGCAACAACTAATAGAACACCATTCAGGTGACCATAATTAGTTTAACACAAAGCTTAACAAGCCAGACCATGAACATAACAATAGAAATCAACATTAAAACAAGGATTCTCATCCTTCTTCTTTTTAGAGTTCTTGACTCGAGAAGGCTAACCTAATGATTCTTTCTCCAAGGAATCAACAAACCAAATTTTATTCTTTGATATAGTTATTTAAGCATATAAGTTCTTAATAACAAAAAAGTAAATGATTGTTTTCTTGGAGATTGATAATGAATAATTGTTTATCAAACCCTAGACCAGTGCCTAATCTTGGGTGAAGAGTCAATATAAGATATCAGAAATTAATTAATCAAAATACTTATGCAGCTCAGATAGAGTGCCTTACAAACTACCTTTTCAGTCCCATACCCTTGTATCAAATCCTCAAACTAATGTCTAACCCTTTGGAACTACTCATAATATTTACTCCCTCCTTGAAACAAACTCACAAGTAATCACATAGTTACCTTATAACTGGTATATTTAAAATGCCCTGTAATTTAAACATACAAGAGCATAAACATAAATATAAGAAGACAACAATGATATGGAACAAGAAACTCCACTATATTTTATTAATATATTTCTTCTTCAATACATTCAGAAAGATTAAAAGCTTGAAAACTTAGAGAAAAGTAAGCAATTTTCCTTGTAGTTGTCTATTTCACCATCCTTTATATTATGTTACAAATTTCTATTTATAGAGGATTAGACATTTTGGAATCCTTAAAGAGAAAGGATGCAAAAAGCTTCGGATGGCTAGGATAAACCCTAAAGTGCTAGAAGACAAAGATAGAGTTTACACCTTCAAGTGGTGGAGAAAGGACTTGAGTATATAATCTGATATGAAATCAAATATTTGATATGATTTGAATATTTTGATAGTTCACGCCTTTGTCCGTGGATATAATGGATAACCTGCTATAGTTATTGTGAGACCTAGTTACCACCAATATAGGCTAACTTACACTAGTCTTATTGATGACTATCCTTCTTGTACTCATAGATGAGGTTCCACATACCACTTCACTCCTTGTCCAATACATCTAGGTCAATGGATACAAGATTTTTCTTCTTGGGATTTGTGCTTGCATCCCATTCTGCAACCTCTACCTCTGAAGGCCAATTAAAACTCTAAATACTCTGAAGTTGTGCCTTCTTCCTGTCCCATCTAGCATCAGTTATGACCTTGACATCTACTACAAACTTGATGAAGTATGACTTCACTTTGAAAGCCTCATCTAAGGTCTTGTTAAACCTATCAGTATCTAGGGCAACACTATCTATTATAAAGGCCTCTTTAACATGCAATAAAGTGTCAAACTCACTTTTCCATTCTTCTATTTCTTTAATATTAATATCTTCTCCCTTTATTGGAGGATTAAATCTATTATAATATGGTATAGACATGTTTATCCTATCATGTATCTAATTTTATTTGCCTTTGAAGAAAGACAAGGTAGCTCCAATCTGCTAATTTTCTTCTGCCACCTGACTGACAATCTCAGGGAGATCTTCCCTGTGGCTATAAGGTTCCCAACATTTCAAAAAGTGATGCCCTTCCTAACCAAGTGCCAAAATAATGACTCAAAGTTGTAATATGGTTATTGACCTCTATTTCTAGGTTAGGTAGCTTACTATAAGCATTATGTACCAAATCAACTTTGCCTTTTTAGGACACCAATCCTATGTTGTAAGATATTCTACAGGGATTCTAAAGCCACTTTATTTTGATCTTTTTCCACTTGCTCTGTTCTTGTTGAAACATCTTCTGTGGTTTCAGTTTGTGCATCCACAACTTGTCTAGGTGGAGCAAGGATAGCCTTGGGGGCCTCTTGTAATTTCTTATTCAATTCCTCCACCTACCCTTCTAATGCCTTGATCTTAATCAAGCACATGTCGATGTCCTTCACCACAACACTTGATTGATAAAAAAGATTCTGATATCTCTTGGACATATGCTCTTTTTTAGCCTCCTTCAGATGTGAAAAATGGGTAAGAGCCTGGGATATCTCCAGATCACCAATATTATGAATAGACTAAATGATCTTATCCCCATCCATTTTCTCCTATGCACTAATCAACGATGGCTTCTATGTCTTAGGGGCCAATGGAAACATATTTAAAGTCTAGGATCGTGGATCACATCCACATCCCTTGATCATTTTTCCAATCTATGTATCTAAGGACAACTTTGCATCAGGTTGCCTTCTGATTTGATCAATTATGAAGGCTGAAGCTAGATCCCAACTAGATACAAGTAACATTCCACCAGATTTGACTATTTGTGTAGCCTCATTAGGTGTCATGGTTTCAGTTTCAGGGTCATATGCTTGCAAGGCCTGCAAAGCTTCACTTGGCACCAAATTATCCTATGTCAATAGTAACTACACCCCTAATTCTTTCTCTTTTTTCTTCAAATTAATAAATTCTTGAACTCCACAATCTTAATAAGTGCATCGTCATTCAATAATTCCTCTTGGTGAATTTCTTTTTCATCCTGACATAACAAGAGAGGTATTTTAATTTCTTCTTGATCATCCTTTTTCACTTTGTTTCCTTCCCTAATTAATTTTCTAAGGTGGTGGTCATACACTCTGTTTCCAATGATTAGGACACTCACCTTATCTTTTTTATTCTCCCATGCCTTTTCATGAGAAGGCCCATCAGTTACCTCAGTATCAAGCACCTTTGTAAGGTTTACCTCTATATTCTGCTCTGTTGAGGGTGGTTGATCCATGGGAGGAGGGCTGGGGTGAGTAACCTCCTTCACTGTCTTCCTCGTATTCTAAAGAAGAGTGTTTCTTAGGGCCTCTCATTGTCTTCTATCAGCCCCTCAAGCTGATTATACAATGTATTATAAGACTATATCATACTTTTGAGTCTTTGTAAATTGGACACTCCAGGAAAGAATCCTCCAAAGGGAATCCCCTTTTTCTTTATTTGTTGTTCCAGGCTCATTAGATCCTGAAATTGATCTATCCTTCTTTCCACCTCATATTCCTCTAAGATATTCCTTATAAGGTCCTCTTCTACACACTCGTCATGCTCTTTTATAGTAGTGGTTGTTGGGGCTAGCAATTTCTTTGCACTCTTTATAAAACCCTCTAGGTCTATATATCTATATAGGGGCACATTCATTTTTGAATTACCCAACCACTTATTCATAGAATCCATTGATCTTTTCTGAATGTTGAAGTTGGTAACCTTTAACTACTGGGGTGTAAAAGTACCCTTCCTATGTGGAGCAAGGTGCTCTCTATCTATCCACATCAATTGCCAGATAAATTCCATTATAGCTATCCTTGGGCGCACATATTTGGGCAGGATATGTGGGGGCTAGGAACATCCATAGACCCTCATCAAAGGAAAGTTCTCCCAACAATAAAAATCTCCCCAGTTATGATCTCTTGTCCACTTAGCAACATACTGACAAGGTCTGAGAACTTGCAGTACCCTGATTGGAACTTGGTTACATTCACACTATTAATATAGAAATTGTGTATATCCATACTATTAATATTGAAATACAAAAATAGATGCATCAAAATAGAAAAATGAAAAATTTAGGGTTTGTCTTGTTATTGACATCTATAAGGCCTTGATGTATTTGATCTAAAACATACTGAATATAATTGTAATCAGTATTAGCATGAGAATTTTGCATGTCCAAGATGATCATTAATATAACTGCAAATATCCTTTCAATACCCCCATCTTTCCCCAAAACCCTACTTACCCCATAAGTAATATACTTCATATAAAATCTCAAATCCTTGAAGAAATATGGGGCAGTAGAATTCAATATGGAAGCTATATAATTCATGTTTGATTTTGGCACATGACCCTAGATTAATTTGGCAACAATGGTGGTTTCTATGACATACTGATTCTCTAACTGTGCTAGGTAAATATTTGTAGTGCAGGGATGATATATGTGAAAATACTTCATGAATGAAGCCATATCCAATGTAACTAAGGATGTGCCATCACTCTTCTTAATGGTTCTAGAAAAAGAATCATATTTCCTAGCTATCTTGATCAGTAAGTCTACGTCTACAAAGACATATGGGACAATCAACTTTTCTAACCTTGATGTCCAGGGATTGGAAATTGGAATTTTCTTATCCCTATTACTATAGAAATAATTAAATAGATGATAACTAGAAAACCCAGGAGTATGTGCACCTTGACAGTTTTTCATATCATGAATGAGGAGTTCATCATTTATCTTTTTCCCTTGGTTTGTTCCAGGTAATAGAGCTACGAATTCATGAGAATAATTCCTCTTTCCATTTTGGTCATCCTCTGTATCTCCACTTCTTCCGATGGTTGAGGCCTCGCTTGGTGCTTCTTGACTCATTGTAACAGATCTTCACTAAAAAATGTTTCTTTGTGATACAAACTTCACCTTACACTTGTCCTAAAACTTAGACAATTACTCACCTGTGAAAGCAGTTAAACTTAAGAAAATTTTGGCTCTGCAATATTGAATCTTCGATAAACTAAAATGAACAAAGGATACACCTATTTATTTCTGAGAAATCAATGCACAAGTCTAGTCGAGATCATGAAATTGTTACTTAGTCACTACTTTCATTACTCTACGTGCTTTGACATCAATTTTTTCCTAGCCATGGCACATTGAGGTTGAAAGGTACTCATATTTGAAAACCCACTTGGATAGGTCATGAGTACTTTTTTACTTTTAAAACCCTATTATACATGATTAAGCCTTAAATTGAATCGATGATTGGTTTGTTTCCTTTACCTTTTATAGCTTATAAAATCTCTTACACTCTATCAAAATAAGCTATCTTTTTTACTTCATGGCACGAGAACAAACCCATGTAACTTTACCTTAATCTTACCATAGTTCTTTTGGAGATTGTACGATTGTATTGTCTCTAAATTTCTAAGAGTTTAGCTTTACCCAGGTTTCATTGTGAGATTCAATGTGGGCCACAAGATTAGATCTTCGTCAACACCTTTCACTGAGTCTCTGAATAATATACCACTTGCTCAATTTCCTAAGAGATTACACGACTACCATTGATATCCTTTTAATCTAATTTTTTCACTGAATCTCCCAGTCTTTATCTTTAACTCTAGTTTGTTACAAGATCATGTGACTACAACCCATCTCTAAGTTGCTGAGATTTTATCTCAACCTCAGGTTTGCTTTGAGATTTTATGCATGCCATAGATCTCCTTAACAACTTAAACATTTGTCATCATCTTAATCATTTTTCTCTTGATTGTTGAACAATCCTTTACCTTTTGACTTCTTTCAACGACTCAGTGCCAGCCACAAGACTTGATCTCTCTCAATGGTTCAGATTCACCCATAGCTAATTTGACTTGGCTCTAAACTAACCATACTAACCATAGTTCTTTTAGAGACTTAGGGGCTGAGAAAACTCAAATTTGTTGAATGATTCCCCTAACTGAGGTTCTATTTAGAGATCACGTGCCAACCCTTAGATCTTGTCTCGATCAACTATCATCATTAAGTCTCTCAAAATTTTTGTACTTCATCAAATCCTTTCGAGATCATGTGGTAACCCTTGATTTCTTTTCAATGTGACAGTTTGTACTGAATCTCATCACATTTCACTTAACTACACTTTTATTCTAAGATCTCATGACTGGGTTATCTCTGAGTCTCAAAAATAAACTTTACTTAACCTTACTTCAACCCAAGTTTATCTGGCGACTGCACGACTAGCTTTATCTCTGAATCCTTGAAAGATTCATTAACACAAGAGTTAATCAGGATATTAAGCATAGGCCACATGATCAATTCAAGGATGTCACAAGATCTACAGTTATCTCTTAATTGCTGAAGGAAACATTAACCTCAGCATTTGTTTTGTGATTATGCGACTGTCACTCATCTTGGAAAAGATAAATAATCAGCGTTAAATCTCCCAATCCTTTACTTAAATCTCATTTCTTTTGGAGATAATGCGACTAAAGCAGAATGAACTCAATCTTAACCTTAGGTTATATCTCAAGACTTTGCGACTGAGTAAACTCGAAGTCATTGAATAATTTTTGTAACTTGAGTTAGATTATGAGATAAAGTACTCACCATATGATCAAAACTATATCCATGGTTGTCACTAAATATTTGAAGATTTGATCCATCTCTATAATCATCTTGTGGTTATGCGCCAACCACACGATCAAACGATGATCAACCGTTGTCGCTAAGTCTCTAAATGACTTAAAGCATATCCCTTTTATCTCAAGATTAAGAGATACAAGCTATCTCCAAGTCACTAAACAAAAAAAATATTCTGTTCACTTTGCAAGATCAAGAGATAAAAGCTTGCACTCAAATAACATGACTTAAAATATTTAATTTACTCAACCAAAAGGTAACTTCACTTTAGAACAAGGGTGAGAACATTTATGGATTTTTTGCACGACAAGGACAAAAATTACCTAAGGTTTAGGGTTTTCACATTTTTACCTTGCTTTGTTTAGATCACATGCATTTGCAGGAAACATTTTAGGGCATACTTGGAATAGACCTTGACATTTTAGGGAAAATTAATACCGAAACCCAAAAATCTAAAGCAAGACTAAAAAAACTAGAAATATATCCAACAAGCGGTCTGAGGCAGAAATTCTTGCACATAATTCAGCTATGGGGAACACAGACATGTGAAGTGCTACCAGCTGTCGATGTGCCAACATCATCCACAATAGGGGGCAACAATGACATGGTCTGGGTGATCAACTGATCACTTAGTGTCTAAATGGACCTAATACTCTGTGAAGAAGCCTCTGCAATGATATCTAGATGCTGCACTAGAGGAGGGAGTGAGACATTAGTAGGGGGGATAAAGGTAGTGGCCTTTTTAAGCTGGAAAAATGGCCTAGTCTAAGGAGCTCCTCCACCTACACCCATGTTGGGCTGATGACATGTAACTAATTAAATGTTTGATAATGTTAAGTTGAAGATAATGCAAGGAATTAAATTAGTTAATGGTTTGTATTGTCACTGATTTCAACTTGACATAATGCAAAATACTTTAGAGAATCAAAGGAACAAAGGTTACGCTTTTAGCAATGCATAAATGTCAATTATTCACTTAGTGACAAACAACACCGATGGAGTGCACACCATCAGCAAAAGAAAAGAGCATCAGTCACAGTGTTACCCAATGATAGGAAGCACATTGTTGCCCGACAAAGCAAAACCACAGAATGTCTGACGAGCAAAGAAAAGAGTAACCTGATGGAAGGAAATATAGTGTTTCCCAAAGGATGGAGATCATGAAGCTAACTAGAGTCTCACTGATGGAACTATCTGTTGTAACTGACAACAAACTACAAAGGTGACTGACGGAACAAAGAGTTCAGAAAATGACAAAATATCTAGATGGCAGAGCTAAATAAGGACTTAACTAGTTGTCTACTTTGTTTTATTCGACCAGAGATAAGTGATTGATTTAAAGCTGATTTGTATAGTTGGCAAGAAGATATCTATGAGACAAATTAGGAGTTATCCTTTAAATCTAATTGGCTAGATTATTTTTCAAGGCAAGAATCAAGAATCAAGAAAAAATGAATATTATGTCTATATAAGAGACAAGCTTAATTAATTTTCACATGCATGAAAAGGCGATTAAGGGGAGTGAATAAAAAGAGGATGCTGAAGAGAAAATTATGAAGAACTACTTCATACAGTCCTGATCAATCAAGCTGAAGGAGAGCTACGGAATTCTGCAGACACCAATGAACAATGAGCACAACATCATAGAGTAGAAAATATGGAGCACAAAGGATTGAATTAACATATTGGTCAGAGAGGTAATGTACTTAAATAGATCTGAAAATTTGCAATTTAAAGTTGCAATATGAACAGGTCATAATGTTTCAGTTTAGCCATTGAAGTGTCAAGTCTCTTAACAGAGGACTTAACAAGGCTTCTATATATTGAGGTACATCTCAAGGAGTGCCAAAAAGGTTGATTCATGAAAGTAGCATTGGATATGCCTGATGCCTATTGAAAGTCTAAGAGATAGGCTGATTCAAGGATGGAAGCATTAGATGCCTGATACTAAGTGACAACCTCTATGTATAAAATCCTCTAACAAGGTCACACCTAACAGTGTGTTTGTAACCTTTAACAGGGTTGGATCTTAACAGGGCTCATTTTAGAAGAGTAAAAATTTGGGGTATCGGTCCCAGTGGTTTTTCCCTTAACAGGGTTTCCACATTAAAATCCATGTGTTATGTGTGTATGATTCATTTATTTACTATTTTTTATCTTACATAATTCATTCTGGATATATCGGTATACTCTGCTTATTTAATGAGTTTTGGTAAATAGTTATAATGCTTATCGGTAATCAAGAAAGAATAAGGATAGACAAAGAAAACTGACAGACATTTTATCATCATTAGTATTTCATGGCATGCATCTTGTAGGGACATAATAATCTGAGGCTTATTGATTAGTGGTTAAAGTTTTAAGGATAAATCTAAGGCCATTGATTCACCCCCCCTCTCTTAGTTATTACTAACAATTGGTATCAGAGCTTGTGTGCTTAGAAGGAAGGCTTCAAGACCTAAGCCAAAGATCACAAGATGAATAGATGAGATGTGCCCAAGTTGAACAAAGACAATTTTTCTTCATGGTAGAGCAGGATAAGACTCCACTTATCAAGTATTGGTAATGATGTTGCTCAATTCCTAGAAAATGAATATGTGTTTCCCACAAGAGCACCAACAGTTGAACAAATGAGAGAGAAGCATGAACACAATGGCATGATGATAGAGCTTGCTTCCTCACTCTCTGATGCTGAATTTGAAGATGTCAAAGAGTGCAAAATAGTAAAGCAGATGTGGGACAAATTGAAGCTTCTACACAGTGGTGACAAAAATATTTTGAGAGCCAAGGCAGAAAGCCTTAGAGGAAAGTTTGATGATCTCAAAATGAAAGAAGGTGAAAACACCACTTAGTATAGCACAAGAATCAAAGAGGTAGTCAATGCTATCTGAGGAGTTGAAGGTGTACTAGAAGAAGATACAGTGGTAAGTAAAATTGTAAGAACCCTACTACCTACTTATGCTATTAGAGTATCTTCTATTCAAGAAATGAGAGAAGTAGAAAATAACAATGTTACTCTAGACATTTTAATTGGAAGACTGATTTCATTTGAGATGAATAACTTTGATTATACTGTCTTAGCAAACATAGATTCTGAATTCAAAACTTCTATGATAATAAGTAAATCAAGTCACAAAAACACTATTAGAAAAGATAGTGACAGTTAAAATGAAGAAGATGATCTTGATGAAATTGAAGCACTTATGGCCAGAAGAATGTAGAGAGGCAAAGGTAAATACAAAGGTAAATTACCACTTGTTTGTTTTAAATGCAAAGAGATTCGACACTTTGTTGTAAGATGTACTAACAAAAGAAAAACTGATAGAAGTAATGACAGATCTTTTGAGAAGAAGTCTAACAGAGGTGATTACAGAAGCTACCAAAAATCAAAAAGAAGAGATACCCGAGACTATAAGAACAAAGGAAAGAAGGATAGTTACCAAGAAAAATGCAAGGATGATGATACTGACGCTAAATCTGATGAAGACATCGAGATGGTGTTTGTGGCTGTAAAAGATGATTCAGATGATGATGAAGAAAGGTATGTAGAAACAACTCTCTTATCTAAAATTAGAAAAGATGATGTTTGGATCATAGATAGTGGTTGCACTCACCATATGACTGGTGATAAGAAATTTTTTGAGAATTTTGAATTCTATAAAGGTGGTTTAGTAAGAATGGGTAATGATACACCTTGTCCAGTTGAAGGTAGAGGAACAATAATGTTGAATAACCAAATAAAGTGTGAGAATGCTTATTGGGTAAATTGGTTGAATTATAATCTATTGAGTGTTTCTCAGTTGAATAATTCAGGTCACAAAGTAGCATTTGAAAATAAGAAGGAAAAAATATTCAACAAATCTAGAAATCTGATTGGTACCGGTGAGCAGACAAAAGGTAACGTATTCTATCTGAATGATACTGACTCCACTTGTTTGATTACTACAGATGAAGACATATGGTTATGGCACAAAAGACTATGTCATGTGAACATTGACAACATGATAAATATTAGCAAAAAGAGAAATGTCAGAGGCTTACCGATGATGACCAAGCCCAACAATATCATGTGTAAGAATTGTCAAAAAGGAAAAATGACAAAGTCTAGTTTTGAAAGAAAAACCCATACATTTGATGGAATTTTAGAATTAGTCCATACTGATTTATGTGGAGCTATGAGGACAAAGAGTTATTATGGAGATAGATATTTTATTCTCTTTGTTGATGATTACTCTAGAATGATGACAGTTATGTTTCTAAAAGATAAATCAGAAGCATTTAAGATGTTTAAATGGTATAA
>MU227720.1:1959996-2006624 GCA_018584345.1 Thuja plicata | reverse complement strand
AAATAGCACTAAACTACCTTATAAACTTCCTATAATACTGAGCAAGGCCATGAAAACTTCTTACCTCTATTGTTGTCCTTGGAGTAGGCCAATTCATGATGGCTTCCACTTTACTCTTGTCCATTTTCTGATTTACATGAGAGAGAACAAACCCAAGGTACACTAGCTCTGTTTTGATGAACTCACATTTCTCCAATTTGATCATCAACTTCTCTTCATGTAGCTTCTTAAAGACAGTCTCAAGGTGTTGAAGATGCTCCTCTCTTGTCCTACTATAAATCAATATATCATCAAGATATACTACTAAAAATTTTACAATGTAGTCTTTGAGGACTTCATTCATGAGCCTCATGAATGTAGAGGGGGTATTAGATAGTCCAAATGGCATGACAAGCCATTCATACAAACCTTCATTGGTTTTGAAGGCTGTCTTCCATTCATCTCCCTCATGTATCCTAATTTGGTGATAGCCACTCTTCAAGTCTATCTTGCTATAGTACTTGTTTTCACCTAGAAAATCCATTAGGTCTTCAATCCTAGGAATGGGGAACCTATACTTAATGGTTATCCTATTTATGGCTCTTGAATCAGTACAAAGTGTTAGGATTAGGATCACTGAGAGGGGGGGGGGGTGAATCAGTGATCCATCTATTCTTACTTTTTCTTATAATCTTGAATCTTAACTTTACTATTTAAGTACTGAACTAAATATAAATGCAAGTAAGATAAACACACACAACTCATAACACCAAATATGATTATGGGGAAACCCAATGCAGGTGAAAACCCTGGTGGGAATTAGTACCCACAAATATTATGTACTAGTTTCTTATGATCCTTGTTAGAAGATCCTTAACCATGTTAGGAGTTGTCTTTAAAATGTATGAAGTACAGTGACCTTGTTAAGGGTTGGACCCTATTAGGATTATTTTACAATAACCCTATTAGGGGTGGTGGACTCACTGTCCAAGAGCTCACTGCTCAATTGGTGAAGGCTACAACCTTCTGGATCTTTGATAGACACTGTATCTGCAAGGTGAACTGCTGCTGTGACACTGCTTGTCTAATCAGTTGCTTTTGTGCACTAATGCTTTAACCTCTTTTTAATCACTATAAAAATCTTGTCTTCACTCTAAAATCTTATACTTCAATATATATATCATCAACCTATGATAGATATATCTTTGCTACTTTTACACTCTGCTCTACTTTCTTATCTCTGGCTTTCACAACTTCTCTGATCACAAATGACCTTCTATAAGTACTTTTTCAAAAGACACAAACATGTCAGATTTAGGAAACCTTTTACCATCTATCTTGATCACTTAAATAATCATGCAACCCTTCATTAAGTCGACACAACATTAATTATAACTGCTTTACTCAAACCAAACAGAAGTGACTTTTCACACAGTCCACTCCGCCAAATTCGCTCTAACTTTTTTCTCTGGATGAATCAAGTCATGCGCCTTTAACCAAATATGATTAGATCACTAAAAATCACTAATCCAAGGATGCAATTCTTGATGATATGTGCAACTTTTGTACCAAAGCAATCTTTGTCGGCTCTTTCCATTATCTATGTCCTGTTCGAGCATTCACTGGCTGTACCTCTTTAACTGGCTGTATCTTCTTCATAATTGTATATCTGATCATTCTCTCTTAGAATTAGCATGAATACATACTTAAAATCTTATCTTCAAAGGCACATGACCTAATTCAGTCATATGCACATGCACTGATGCTCTATTCTTCTTGTACTTTGCTAACTATCTAGTCTTCTGTACTTAGCCAATTTCTGATCTTCTGATAATGTGTGCTAACTCCAAAAATTCATATGACTTTATTTCCATAATTCCAACACTAAATAGAATCATATACACCAGTATAGTCAACTTTCCAACAATCTCCCCCTTTGTCATTAATGGCAACAAAGGAATATGGCGAAGTTACTATCTGTACTCTTATAAAAAAACTCTATATCTTATATATCCCTCTTATCATATACCAGACTCCATATTCTTCATACTCTACTCCCCCTTTGAAATTAATGACAAAGGTGCTAAAAAACACTTCTATGCACTTACTCAGCATACACATCTAGATATGCAATTTGCAACTTCTAGATCTCTTTCTCCCAAAATACAATAATTTGTAAATGAATGCATAATGCATATTGTAGCTTCTCCATCTTCTCCAATTTTGTGCTAGGACCTTGATCATATGCCAGACTCCATATTCTATACATTATTTTACTCCCCTTTTTATATTATCTTCTGTGCCTTTTGCTACAAACTCTTTCAAGGATGCTTGACCAACCTTGAGTGAACTAAGATCAAGTGTAAAGTTGCTAACCAATTCACTGAGTCTCTTCTTCATATACTCATCTTCTACAATATCTGATCTATTTTTCTTGACTCCTTTAGATTATATACTACCCCTTACTTATTTTCCCCCCATGAGTCTAAGTCTGTTATGGGTGTCAAACTTGACAACAATGATGATGAATCACTTCAGTCTTCTCTTTTTTGCTTCCTTTTCTGTGATATCTAAAATCAATATATCTTCTTGCTGATATAAAGACTCTTAGTCTCTTGAGTACTCAAAACTATTTCTTCAAACTTGTCTAGATCAATATCCATTGCTATCATTGATACTTCAATATTATCAACCATGAATGTATCCTCCATGTCCTTGGCCATGGGCACAGAATCCTATGGACATGCCATAATAGTTTTATCTTCTTCTTCACATGATATTTCAAATTGTATCTTCAATCAATTCTTCTCTTACATGAATACTCTTTTGTTGTATTCACTCTTAGATGATCAATAATAAGTATTCCCTTCCAAGGATAACATCAGGTTGGCTCCAAAAAAAAAAATATCTCCAACGGCTATATTGATACTCTCACATAGAACACTGCTCAACAAGATTTTGACCAATTCTGCTTCATGAAATTTATGCATTGAAGCATACTGATAAATCAATTCTGAGATGTTTCAAAGAGTTTCTCGATATCAATCTCTGCTGAAGAATGTAATTGTGATGCTTTTCTACTCGACTGCAAGTGCTCCTTTGATTATCCAACCACTTACTCGATTGCTAAGTAAGTTTTCAACTAATTTTTGAAACGACGTGTTCGTGCTTGGGCTTCATTTCAAACTTGAATTACTTTTCTTAACAAATAATGATTATCTCCTTTCTTCACTGATGAGAACAACTGTAATGCATTAATAATACAACTTCTAGGGCTTCTATGATCTCCAATCATTTAGTCTAACTGCAAGTTAGGACTTGGTGATTTCAAAGTAGATTTCCGTCATTAATACTTTCCATGTAGACACAAAAAGCAACTGTAACTTCCATTCTTGTTCCTGATAACAATTTAGATTGTGTGCTCTTCCATACAGCACCATAATGTAACCAAACAATTGTTATCCAAGGCATATACTCAGATGGTGAGTATACCAGCCACGTAGGGGTTCAGAGCTAGAATAGCTCCCCCTAAGACCATGAGGGTCAACTAACCAGAAGTAGAAGGTGTGTCCACTGAGGATGCATCTACTACCTTGTTCTCTTCATTATTCTTCTTTACTTCAACCCATATTTTATCTGATTTATCTTTAGCTTCCACAAACTTAACTTCTCATGATTCTTCAAACAAAGACTTCTTAGGATTCTCTTGTCCTTTTGTTCTTGATCTGCAAGACCTTGAGATGTGCCCAGCCTTTCCACATGAATGACAAATGATAGGAGGTATGATGTTGTTATTCATCATGTTGCATTTCTTGGCTATGTGTCCATTATAATTACATATCTAACATGTAATGTTCTGAGGGCTTCTAACATTTTGCTGAGGATAGCTTCTTTATCTTTGCTGATTCTGATTATTTTGATTCTTTTTCTTCTGACTTGTTTTACAATTCATAGCTCTATGACCAAATTTATTGCATGAATAACAGTAACCATTGAAGGGTCTTACCTCTTTATAATTCCTTGCAATATGTCCATGCTTGTTACATGCATAACAAGTATGGTCAACTAGCTTGCATTCATCATTAGGTGGTTCAAC
Organism: Thuja plicata; assembly: GCA_018584345.1. Classification (NCBI taxonomy): domain Eukaryota; kingdom Viridiplantae; phylum Streptophyta; class Pinopsida; order Cupressales; family Cupressaceae; genus Thuja; species Thuja plicata. The sequence goes on along the minus strand of MU227720.1, from coordinate 2,002,549 downwards.
ATTCTCTTTAGTCCAATTTCCAATCTCCTTAGTATCTATGATTTTCTTTGGTGCTTTCATTCTTTCTTGCATGGCATCAATCTGAATTTGTGCTTCATTGTATCCTAAACCGTTAGTATCTTCTTTAACCTTTTGAGCATACGACTGTGATTCTATCAGATCCTTTCTTGTGTGTAACTTGTCAATATGATTCTTTGCTGCAATCAATTCAGATTCCATCTTATCTTTTTTGTTTCTTAGCTCCAAGATTTCCATGTTTTCTTCTCTCAATTCTTCATCTAACTGCTTGTTTACTTTGACTTGATCATCATAGGCATCTTGATTGTTACATAGCTTTTCATCTAATTCTTCAATCTAATCCTTCAAAGATGAATTTTCTTCATTCAACTTTTTGACTACTTCTCCCAAATCATTTGAAGAATAGTTCCTTAATTCTTTTTTCAATTTCTTGATAAGTATTTGCATGCCATTAACTTTTAGTTTGAGATCTTCATTTTATTTTTCAGATGTGTCAAGTTCTTCAAGGGCTGCTTCAAGATTCTTTTTTAGGTGTTTCATTTCTTCCTTGTCCATGATATCCTCAAGTGGTTAAACTTATTTTCTAAGGACCAGATCTCTGATACCAATTGTTAGGATTAGGATCACTGAGAGGGGGGGGGGGGGGGGGGGTGAATCAGTGATCTATCTATTCTTACTTTTTCTTATTATCTTGAATCTTAACTTTACTATCTAAGTACTAAACTAAATATCAATGCAAGTAAGATAAAAATACACAACCCATAACATCAAATATGATTACGGGGAAACCCAATGTAGGTGAAAACCCCAGTGGGAATTAGTACCCACAAATATTCTATACTAGTTTCTTATGAGCCTTGTTAGAAGATCCTTAACCCTGTTAGGAGTTGTCTTTACAATGTATGAAGTATAGTGACCTTGTTAAGGGTTGGACCCTGCTAGGATTATTTTATAATAAACCTATTAGGGGTGGTGGACTCACTGTCCAAGAGCTCACTACTCAAATGGTGAAGGCTACAACCTTTTGGATCTTTGATACACACTATATCTGCAAGGTGAACTACTGCCGTGACACTGCTTGTCTGATTTGTTCCTTTTGTGTGTTGATGCTTTAACCTCTTGTTAATCACTACAAAAATATTTTATTCACTCTAAAATCTTCTACTTCAATATATATATCATCAACATATGACAGATATATCTTTGTTGCTTTTACACTCTACTCTACTTTCTTATCTCTAGCTTTCACAACTTCTCCGATCACAAATGACCTTCTATAAGTAATTTATCAAAAGAAAATAATATGTAAGATTTAGGAAACCTTTTACCATCTATCTTTATCACTTAAATAACCATGAAACCCTTTATTAAGTCGGTGCAACATTAATTATAACTACTTTACTCAAACCGAACAGACACAACTTTTCACATAGTCCACTTCACCAAATTAGCTCTAACTTTTTTCTCTGGATGAATCAAGTCATGCGCCTTTAACCACATATGATTAGATCACTAAAAATTACTAATCCAAGGATGAAAGTCCTGAGGATATGTGCAACTTTTGTACCAAAACAATCTTTGTCGACTCTTTCCATGATCTCTGTCCTTTTTTGGCATTCACTGGTTGTACCTCTTTAGCTAGTTGTATCTTCTTCATACTTGAAGATCTGATCATGATCTCTTAGAATTAGCATGAATACATACTTAAAATATTATCTTCAAAGGCACATTCTCTAATTCATTCGTATGCACATGCACTGATGCTTTGTTCTTTTGGTACTCTGCTAACTATCCAGTCTTCTGTACTTAGCCAATTTCTGATCTTCTGATAATGTGTGCTGACTACAAAAATTCATATGACTTTTTTTCCATAATGAAAACACTAAATAGAGTCATATACACCAATATAGTCAACTTTCCAAAAAAAAGCCTCCATTTTCCTCCTTTCTTTGGTTCTAGGACAGTGGGTACGACACAAGGGCTAATGGTTTTCTTGATAAGGCCCTGGTTAAGGATTTCTTCTATTTGCCTAGCAATTTCCTCATTTTGTTGAGGGGTCATCTTGTAAGATGCCTTATTAGGTATGGTATCTCTAGGTATGAATTATATCCTATGACTTATGGCTCTTTTAGGGTGTAATGCTAATGGTTGTCCATCACTTAGTATGCCTTCATAAGTCTGCAACATGTTTTGTATCTCCTTAGGTATCTCTTATTTCTTGTCTCCTTTTTCTTCATTCCTTTCTCTTGGCCTTATCACCAATGCATATCCAACTCCTTCTCCTTCTTCCATGGCTTCTATGAACTCTTTTTCAAAAACCATGAGCGCATTAGGACCTGATGTCTTCACATCTGCAGTTTCTAATAGTGATTGAATTCTGAAAGTTACTTTGTCTTTCTTGAAGGTATAGGAGTTTTTCACTCCATCATGGATAGCTTGGCAGTCAAATTGCCATGGTATTCCTAGGAGCAAGTGACATGCATCCATAGGTAGCACATCACATAGAACCTTTTCGTTATATCTCCCTATAGAGAACTCCATCCATGCTTTCTCGTTGACTAAGACATGTTATCCCTTATTGATCCATGTAACCTTGTAAGGATGGGTGTGAGGTACCCTTGTCATGCCTAACTTGCTGATTGCTTCTTTTGACACAATGTTTTTAGTATACCCTGAGTCAATGATGACTCTACATACTTTTCCCATCACCTTACATTTGATTCTAAATAGGGACCTTCTTTGGCTTGGCTCTTCTTTAACTGGCTCCTTGATCAATGTTCTCCTCATCATGAGATTCTCACCTTCTTATAAATATAATGGTACCTTAGAGTGTGTCTCTGGTACATTTTTCTCCTCATCAACTAAATTAGTTCTCTTGTTACCTCCTTGAGAAGTACTACCTTTCTCTGGGCACCTATAGGCAGGGTGTCCCATTTGGTTGCAATGATAACATTTCATATTGGAAAAGTAATTGCCTCTTCCTTGTCCACCACTTCTTCCTTTAAAATTTGAGTTCCTTCCTCTACCACCTCTACTAGAACTTCCCTCTTGCTGCTTAGTGTACTTGACTTCTCCTTGTGTCCTTGATTCTGAACTTCTTCCACCATAGCCACCTCTTGATCCTCTACTATCCCTTCCTCTACCTCTTCCTTTGGAGGATTTCTCTTGTTTTCTTTTTCCTTTCTCCTCTATCTTTAAGTCCATTTGGTAACATTGGTGAATGGTTTTGAAGTTCACAAGACTCACGTCTTCTTGAATTGACCACTTGAGTCCATTCAAATATCTAGCTATCTTGATGCTTTCATCCTCCACCACTTGTGACCTTAGGCATAATTTTTGGAACTCTTCAATGTATGCTTGGACATCCAAATCTTTTTGTCTAAGATTATGTCTTCTTCTATGAAACTAAACCTCATAATCATCAGACAAGTAGGTCTACTTTATCTTGGTCACCATGCCCTTCCATGTGACTATAGGATTCCTTCCTTCTTTCTCTCTTTCAGTTTGAACAAACTTCCACCATGTGAAGGCTGATCCTCTTAATCTTGACTTGGCAAAATTCACCTTTTGGGCCTCTGTGATACCATCACATTCAAAATGGTTCTCTATACTATCAATCCAATCCACAACTGAATCTGGATCCATTTGTCCACTAAAGAGTGGCACACCCTCCAAAGCTTTGCCACTTAAAGCCTTCAATGCATTTAAGAAGGGTTCTTCAGCAATGACAGTGTCAAGGGTTTGAGCTTCCTATTCTAAATCCACTCCCTTCTCCCTTTCTTCTTCTTCTTTCTAATCTATCTTATCTTTCATCTTATCAGTTTTGTCTTGGACTTCTCCCAAGAGTTGCTCCATTTGAGACAACCTTTCTCTTAACAACTTATTGTCTTCTTCTTTCTCATTCACCTTTTTGGCTAACTCGGTGTTAGAAACCATGGTTTTGTCTTCTACTAATCCCACAGGTGTATTCTCTCCAACTTATTCAGTAGGCTAAAACATCCATCACAAGCCTGATCCTAATCAAGCTCTAATACCAATATGGTGTGACAGTTCCAAAGTCTTCCTAGCACTTCATCCAAGAGACCTATCTTGTCTCTTCTAGGAACCTAACCTCCTCTAGGTCCTAATTGGATTATATGATTAACTAAGACCTATTACACTCTTCTCTAAGAGTTTCACTCTTTGTGCTTCACCTTTGAAAGACTAACACCTTTTAGTTAGTTCAATTCATAACTTCTCCCACTACACTTAGAAGGATCTAAGTGCCAACTCCACTCTAGAATTCATGATTCATTGTAGGGGTGCTAAGCATGTTCTAATCCATGCATATGTTCCCATTTTACTCCATTTTGATGGATCCCTTAGCCCTTTTTATTTACCTTATCCTATTTCTTTCAAAAATTTCCTAAAGAACTTGAAAGTCCAATCCCACATTCAGATAACCTTTATCATTTTACAAGATATTTTGAAATTTTTAATCCCTTAGGTCATCCGTACATAGGGTTCCTACAATCTAGGACTAATAGGGCTAATAGGCCTAATTTCTAGGACTTACTGCAACACAGTTTAAAACTTGCTCAAAACTTGGTCTAATGTATTGGTATGAAATCAATCCTCATATTATGTCAAGATATGACCATACCCTATCTATAAATGTACTTGTCATGTACATTACTTCTCTACCCTGAAATAAATCTTCAATTCTTCAATCCTAAACCTCTAACCGGGCACTGCCAGCTCGCCTAGGGCTTAGTACTAAAAATAGTTCTCCATCTTCCTAAGAATCCTAATCCTAACCATATATACACTAGTGACTCCCCTAACATATCCATCCATCCTTAGGTGTTTCCCATGGCTATATTTCATGGGAGAGCCATGAATTGACTGACTAATCAGGACAGAACCAGTGAACTCGCAAAACTGAAAACAATTTAGTTAAGACCTTCGGCTAACTCTAATAAACTTTGTTACTGAATGGAAAAAACTTCAAACTATCCTATGAAAACAAATCAACAACTAAACTAAGGCATTCAATCCATTAGATATCACTGTCTCACTGAAAAGCTCGTATTTTTTGGATACAGAGTTGCAGAGCTATATTCAATATGCAAAACTTGTTACAATTAATGACTAACTTTGAGATTTAAGCCTCCTTCTCCATTATATGCCATCTTCCATTTTTTTAGGGCCTGTTGGTCGATTAACCACTCCTAGCTTCAAGGGTATCCTATGTAACTGAGTTGCATGCAACATTTGCAATTATCACAAATGTTGTCATAACTAATTTTTAGCAACTTTTGGCATCTTTGCCATTATGCCTACTTCCTAAGTTTTAGGACCTCTAACCTCTTCATTTCAAGGATCCAATATCATTCATGACCTTATGGCATCTCTATGACATCATTTATGTATTTAAGACATATTGAAGACCCTAACTCAAACTCCTAACACTAAGAATTTTAAAAAATACTAACAATGGCTAATTTTGTGACCTTAGTCCTAATGAATAACTCACCTAGCCCACATTACAATGAAATTATAAGGTCCAAAATAAACAAAATATCTCGACTTGGAAAATTTCAAGTACAAGCCAAAACATCCTAACTATGGGGGTTAGCCTAGGTGTGCTCCTGATCCACATAATGGTCAACGCACTGAAGAAATCTTAGGATATCTTGGTCATCCTCAAACACTTGCCAGTTGTAAATTTTGTCTGGGACAACTGGTCTTCTTTTCACTTCAAGAATTGATACCCCATTTAAGGTCATGCCATTAGTTTTCAAGGCAACATTAGCCAAGAAATCTGTCATTATACTTCTAGACCTTTCTATCCAATTTATATTAAAGGCATCAAAAAATTCTGTTTGATCCCAAATAGCATGTCTATACATTTTAAATTTGTCATTCTTTACAACATATTTGGATCTCACCTAGGCTACTACTAATTCAGAGTCACCATAGACTTTTAAACATTTTATACCACATTTAGTAGCAAATTTTAGCCCTAGAAACAAAGCTTCATACTCTGATGTATTATTTCTACATTGAAAAGATAATAGAAAAGAGTATTTGAAGGTGGTATCTAATGAAGATATAAATATAACTCCAGCTCCTGATCCCTCTTTTGAATAGGCTCCATCAAAGTACATCTTCCATAAACCATCATTCTGTATAGATAACTCTTTCACCAAAGGATCAACATTTTCACACGGGTGATCACTCCTTTTGATTCTAAAATTTTCCATGTGAATATCAACATAGTAATTAATGTCAGTGTCTTCGTGTCACTCAATCATATGAGGTTTTCTTCCTTGTCTAGACACTTTGACATTATTTCTAGCAATATTGAAAGTAGAATATGATAAATCACATTGTATACTACCTCCCATCGAAGCACTCCACTTTCTTGAAAATAGCATACCATAATGTGTTAAAATGTCAACAACAAGTACACTCATTGTTAAAACTATATCGGGGCATACAACTAGCTTACAAGTCATAGCCTTAATGGTACCAATAATCTGGACTTCTCTGGAATCCATTGCTTGACACCTCCCATGAGGAGTATCAACTTGTAATCCCATGGATTTCATGATTTCTACTGGCATAACAATATTTGAAATTCCTAAATCTATCATACAATTTTTTAGCTTCTTACCAGTAATCACCAATGTTAGAAAAAAAGGATCAACAAATTTTGGAGAAGTAGTTGTATTTAGAAAAATATGAGGAATCTCAGATATCATCACTTGAGGTTCTTTTCCCTTGTTATTTGTTTTCTTTTCAATATGCTTTGTACTTTGAATTTTCACTGAGGGCACACTGTTCAAAACTGATAGAACTTTCTCTTTGTGTTCTTTTATTCTCATCATTCCAAGGATTGAGACCTTTACTATCATTTGAGATAAGCATTTTCCCATGTCTATTGGAGTGTATTTTGCATCTGAGGTTTTTTGTTTTTCAACAGTGATTTTATTTTCTTCTATATGAATATGCATAGTAGGTTCTTACCTCCTAGATTTCTTATTTTCTACTTTAGGGGAATAAGAACTTGCCTCTGGTTCTTTATCCTTTTCTACATGTACATCTTTTTTATCACTTTCTTTATTTACTATATTGACCTTAGGTCTATTTGCATTTTCCTCAAGTCCATATTTTTTAGGTACATACTTGGCATCTATTTTATTTTTCTTTTACAAGGATGCCTGATGGTTGACTACCAACATTACCCACAACTTTGTTTCTTAGGTGATAGTTATTCCTAGATTTTTTCACTAAGTTGGTAGTGATTCTGGCTTTTTCCTCATTAGATGGGTTTTCTCAGTACTGGAGACTCTTGATTATTTTGGACATGACACATTATGTGGTCATCATGTTTTTCTTCCTCAGTATCTCACAAGACTTGCTGCTGGTGAACTTCAACTCTTCCTTGCGAGCTACATATGTCATGATTATCAACTCCTTCATTAGAATCCATATCATGAGAAGAATATGCTTTATTAATATTATAATCACATGTATCATCTTCATCCTTATCTTTCTCCTCATTTGATTTTAAATCTAAAGAAACAACAAAAAAATAAGGATTGTGTGGTGCCTCACATGCCTCACACCAGATGTCATCATTGCACATATGAATATTGTTTTTATGCAAAGGATCAAAGGTCCTATTATCAGTTTTCTCTTTTCTAGGTGGAGAAATAGGCTTACCATCCTTGAATTGGGTACCATAGGGGTAATTTTGCATCCTAGTCTATGGATTTTAATTTTTTTTATAGGATGGCTTATTATTTTGTGAAGCCCTATACTCTCCGTACTTAGGTTCCTTTTGATTTTCTTCTATTAAAGCATGGATCATCTCTTTTACCCAACTTCCCCGATATCCTTCTATTCATTTCTATGTTCACAACTATTTTATAGGCTTCTGTTAAAGTCCTAGGATTTTTATCCCTCAATACATAGCCCATTTTTTAATCAAATTCATTAAGATAGGTAGCCAAACATACCTTTTGGTCTAGCTTCATATTTTGGAATAACTTATGCATAGCTCACTAAAATCTTGTATTGAACTCTGTTACTTCTTCATTTGATTTCTTCCTTATGTTATTAAACTCATTAAGCAGAAAACCTTCATTAGTCTGGTCACCATATTGATCCTTGAAAAGATCAATCAGTTCATCCATTGTTCCTACAGAACCATGAGATAAGCTCCTAAACCATTCCCTAGCATCTTCTACTAGATATTGCACAAATATTTTCATAAGAACATCTTCATGATTGATATTCAAATCATCTATACCATCAAATAATTTTCTCAAATGTTCTTCATAGGTGACAACATTATTACCTGAAAATTTTGGGAGCTTTTCTCCCATGTCCTCTTGTATCACATTAGGATAACCTGGAATTCCAAAGAAAGAAACTTGCTTATACCTTTCTGTAGGAAGAGGCCTGCTTTGATATTTGTAATTCTTCTTGGGAGAAAATAATTTTCTATGGTCTTCTAAAGAAGCTTTATTTTTTGATGTTGTAGGATGGTCTGCATCAGCAAAAGAAATTGTAGTTGACTGCAAAAAAACAATTTTTTTTCATTTCAATGGTAGAAGCTTCTACTTCAGCCTTTTCCAACATCTTAGCCATAGTTTCTTTTTCTCTTCTAAAGTTTTCAAGGTCAATGTCTAATTTGGACATTTTCTCTGTCAGGTTCCTATAATTTTTAGGCTTCTCAAATTCTATTTCTATAACTTTAGTCTTTCCTTTATCTTTGAAGTATTGAGTACCTAAATTTTGATGGGTGCTGGGAATCTCTTGGTCTCTACAAGTCCTCTCTATATTCCTTGCATCTTGATGTCTTAAGTTTCTTTTCCTTATTTTATCAACATCTCTTTGCGCATGTTTTTCCTTCTTATATTCCTTTTCCCTTTTCATATGTTGAATAAGGGAAAGATGTTTTGTGAGGAGTCTTTCTTCCTCTGCAAGCTCATCAGAAGGAACGTCTTCAGAATCTAAACTATTTGTATATGTTCCTTCTCTCTCAGTAGAAGTAATGTGACTGCATAGGTATCTAGTCCAAGACATGGAGCTTGGGCTTCTAAATATTCTGAGGCACTCTCTTCTTGACTAACTTGCTTATTATTTTTCCTTCTAGTGCTATTCTCTTCACTTCTTGGTGGAGAACCAGTTATACTTTCTTGGTTTTTCTTTTGCCTCCAAGACATCCTAGTTTTTGAAGTAGTGGGGATCCCACTATCCAACTCAGCTTCTAGATTTTTTCTCATTCTACATCTAGTATTCATACCTAAAAATATATACTTGATTCATCAACTGATCATAGAGACTTAACCTTTTAGAGTCACCACCCAATCTTGAGAAATACTGAATACTATTAGAATGAATTAGGAAACTTTTAACTGTAAACTTGATTAGCTAGCGGAGTTGCCAATTGATGTGACTGTAAACTCATTTACTTGAATACAAACTCCTATTTCATACAAGAAAAAGGCTAATTGATGAGGGTATTAGATAACATCTGGGGAAACTATTACCTCCTCCTTTTTTGAGATCCACTAGCTCAAGAAGGTATTACCTATGTATGATTACTAATTTATAGTATTCTTTTAAGTGGATTGTCTTCTTAATAATTTGTTGAATGCTTCAAATGAATCAACAAAAAGATGACTTTGCATACAATTATGAACGTCATAATACATAGTTTAATAAGCCATACTATTATTCTGATTATAATAAATAGTAAGGGAATAAGGATTCTCATCCTTCTTCTTTTTTCAATTCTTATAAACTTTAGGAAGGATAACCTAGTTTGATTCTCTCTAAAAGGAATCAATATACTAAATTGTATTCTTTGAACACAATTACTTAAATGGAATGAATATTGAAATGTGTGAATGATTTGATAAATTAAAATACTGGTTGGATAATGATCAATTACTTAGCCAACTATAAAACCAATGCCTTAACCTTGGGCTTATGAGTCAATATCCAGTATAAATACATAGTAAGGTGATTAACAAAACACATGCAAACAAATATAAAATGTCGTAGAAATTATCCTCTTTCTACAACTATATCATTAGATTCATAAACTATTGCTAAGCTCTTTGGTGTCACTTGAAATAATTAATCCATCCTTGAAGGAGCTTACAAATGACTGCACAACCACCTTGTGATCGGTATGCCTAAATGCCTTACAAATAAACATACAAGAGCAATAACAGTAATGAAAAGAGACAATCCAAGAAGCATAACAGAGATTAAATATATTTGTATTAATGTGTTAGAGATTCAAATACATATAGATAGACAAATAATACAAAGGCTTAGACAAATTTTAGTAGTCTTTCTTGTAATATATTTCATTGATTTTCAATTAGAACTTCCAACCTTTTTCCAACTTCCTACAAAATGATAGAAGAGAACTATTTATGGGCCTAAACCATCTTGGAATCCTTAAGATAAGGATGCTACAAGATTCGGATGGTTTAGGAAACCTAACCCTAAAAATGCATAAAAGACAAAAGACGGGAATAGACCAAGCGGTAAAAAGACAAGAATGAGGAATGAAATCTAATTTGGTTCTTTGTCTGCTTGTGGATGTCGACAATTTTGTCTATATATGTTCAGGATAGCATCTAATAGTTGAAATAAGATCTAGTGACTACCAATACATGCTAACTTACACTATTATCTTTAAGATTGCTAACCTTCTTGTGCTCATAGAACAGGTGCCATGCGTCCTCTTACTCTTCATCCATGATGTCTAGGTCTATTGTAAAAGGATTTTTCTTCTTGGGTTTGGTCATGATATCCCATTCTATCACATCTTCCTCTTTAGGCCACTCAAAATTCTAAATACTTTCAAGTTGATCCTTTCGCTTTTCCCACCTAGCATCTGTTATGCTTTTCATATCTAAGATAAATTTATTACAATCAATCTCTTCTATTAATGCTTCATCTAGAATCTTATTATATCTCTCCATATCTAATTCTCCTTGATCAGATATGTATATATTCTTATCAGGAAGCACATTATCAAATTCTGATCCCCATAGCCCTAATGGCTTGATTTAATTATCCTCAGTTTTGGTCTTGATGGGAGGTATAAACCTGCTATAACTTACCCCAAACATATTAAACCTCGCCTCAATTTGATTTTATTTTACTTTAAAGAAGGACAAGGTGGCCCCAATCTGCTCTATCTTTGTACCAACCAAAATTACTATTTCTAGCAAATCTAACCTTTATGGTTTCATAGATGCCAACCTCAACCCATACACCACATCAATCTTGTCTTTGATGGTGTCTATTCTGTGCTACAAAATTGAATTCAATGCTCCCAAAATAACACTATTGTGCTCTCTAACCTCTAGCTCTTTTTCAATAGCTATCTCTCTTGTATCTTCTATTTGGATCTCAATATCCATTACCTCTTTTGGTTTAGTAGGGGCAGCCTCTGGCATATCCAATAGCTATTAAGTAAGCTCAGCTATGAGCTTCTCTTGCACTTTAATCTTTATAAATCCTAACTCTATATCTTTAACAATGTCACTAGTATCACTAGTGAGTTTCTTTAGCTTCTCTGACATTTGGACTGCCTTTGCCTCATTTAGCTGGGAAAAGTGAGTTAACACTTGGGATATTTCTAATTCCACTATATTCTGGACTGAATAGATTATCTTATTACCCTGCATCTTCTCCTAAATATTTAGAAGGGATGGCTTTTAATCTCTAGGATCTAAGCTCCACATTGGAAGTGCCTAGGATTTAGGGTTATAACCAAACCCTCTTATCATATCCCCAACCTGAATCTATGATGACAATTTGATATCAGGTTGTTTTCTTATTTGATCAATTATAAAAGTTGAAGACAAATCCCAGCCTTCCACTAATAAAATCCCACTGGCCTTGACCAATTGCTTTTCTTTCTCTGGTGTGATTTTCTTAGATTTAGGATCATAATCCTGCAATATCTGTAGAGCCTCTTGGGTGACCAGATTACCACCTGCCAATTGCAATTTTTTTCCCACCTATTATTGCTTTTTATAGATGAGGAAATCTTTGAATTCCTTTGTTTTTATGAAGTTTTCATCCTTCAGGAATTCTTCTTGATGTATCAACCTCTCATCTATAGAGGTCCTAAGAGGTAGCTCCTCCTCTTCTTCTGCATCTTTTTGCAATTTTTTTCCTGCCCTAATCTATTTTCTCAGTAAGTGATCATAAGGCCTATTCCTAGTTATTCTTTTGTCCTTCCTCTAAGAAGGTTCCCCTATTTCTACTTTTTGTCTCTTTTGTGGGGGTTCATTTGTCACTTCCTTCTCAGGGACCTTGATGACATGCAACTGATTGAATATTTGATAATGTTAAGTTAAAGATAATGCAAGGCATTAAATAAGTTAATGTATTGTATTGTCATTGATGTCAACTTAATATCATCTATATGGTCATGTACATAATGACAAAGACTTCAGAGAATCAAAGGAACAAAGGTTATGCTTTCAGCAATACACAAAAGTCAAGTATTCACTAAGTGAAAAACAACACTGATGGAGTGCACACTAACGGTCAGAGCAAAACCACAGTGATGCCCGATGAGAAAATTCAGAAGGTTGCCCGACAGACTAAAGATAGGGTTGCCCAATGAGTAAAATTCCAATAATTCCTGATGGATGGAGATCACGAAGCTCATTGGAGTCTCACCAATGGAACTGTCAGTTGTCACCGACAACTAACTATAGTGGTGACCAACGGAACATAAAGTTTAGAAAATGACAAAATATCTATCTAGCAGAGCTAAAAATAGACTTAACTGATTGTCTACTTTGTTTTATTAGACCAGAGATAAGTGATTGATTTAAAGCTGATTTATACAGTTGGAATGAAGATATCTATGAGACAAATCAGGAGTTACTCTTTAAATCTAATTGGCTGGATTTTTTTTCACGCCAAGAATCAAGAATCAAGAATCAAGAATCAAGAATCAAGAGTCAAGAATCAAGAATCAAGAATCAAGAATCAAGAATCAAGAATCAAGAATCAAGAATCAAGAATCAAGAAACAATGAATATCATGTCTATATAAGAGACAAGCTTAATTAATTTAGGAATGGGATTAAGGGGTGTGAATAGAAAGAGGATGCTAAAGAGAAACTGATGAAGAAAAACTTCATGCAGTCATGATCAAACAAGCTGAAGGAAGAGCTAAGGAATTCTACAGACACCGACGAACAATGAAGCACAACATCACAGAGCAGAAAGTATGGAGCACAAAGGATTGAATTAATACATTGATCAGAGAGGTAATGTACTTAAATAGATCTAAAAATCTACAATTTAAAGTTGCAATATGAATAGGTCATAGTGTTTCAGTTTAACCATTGAAGCATGGATTCTCTTAACCAAGAAGGACTTAACAATCTTCTATATATTAAGGTAGATCCCAAGGAGTGCCAAAAAGGTTGATTCATGAAAGTAGCATTGGACTTTCCCAATACCTATTGACAGTCTAAGAAGGAGGCTGATTCAAGGATGGTAGCAATAGATGCCCGATACTAAGTGACAACCTCTATGTATAAATTCCTCTAACAAGGTCTCACTTAACAGTGTGTTTGTAACCTTTAACAGGGTTGGCTCCTAACAGGGCTGACTTCAGAAGAGTGAAAATTTGGGGTACCGGTCCTAGTGGTTTTTCCCTTAATAGGGTTTCCACATTAAAAATTCATGTGTTATGCGTGTATGATTCATTTCTTTACTGTTTAGTATCTTACATAGCTAACTCTGGATTGATCGGTATACTTTTCTTATTTACTGAGTTTCGGTAAATAATTATACTGCTTATCGGTAATCAATAAAGAATAAGGATTGACAGAGAAAACTGATAGATAGTTAATCAGTAATATTATTTCATGGCATACATCTTGTAGAGACATAATAATATGAGGTTTATTGATTGGTGGTTAAGTTTGAAGGATAATTTTTGAAGCCATTGATTCACCCCCCTCTCAGATATTACTAACAATTGGTATCAAATCTTGTGTGCTTAGAAAAGAAGGTATCAAGACCTAAGTCAAGATCCCAATATGAACAGATGAGATGTTCTCAAGTTGAACAAAGAGAACTTTTCTTCATGGAAAAGAAGGATAAGACTCCACTTATTAGGTATTGGTAATGATGTTACTCAATTCCTAGATACTGAATATGTGTCTCCCACAAGATCATTAATAATAGATCAATTGAGAGAGAAGCATGAACACAACTGCATGTTCATAGAGCTCTCTTCCTCACTCTCTGAGGTTGAATTTGAAGATGTTTAGGATTACAAAACTGCAAAGAAGACGTGGGACAAACTGAAGCTTGTATATGGAGGTGATACAAATGTTCTAAGAGCCAAGGTAGAAAGCCTTAGAGGAAAGTTTTATGATCTTAGAATGAAATAAGGAGAAAACATCATAGAGTAAAACACAAGAATCAAAGAAGTAGTCAATGCTATAGGAGGATTTGGAGGTACACTTGAAGAGGAGACAGTGGTAACTAAAATCTTAAGAACCTCACTACCTATATATGCTATTAGATTTTTTTCCACTCAAGAAATAAGAGTAGTAGAAAACAATACAATTACTCTTGATAGTTTAATTGGTAGACTAATTTAATTTGAGCTGAATAAATTTGATAATAGTGTCTTACCAAACTTAGAATCTTCATTTAAGTCCACTATGAGAATAAGAAAATCAGGTCACAGACACACATCTAGAAGAGACAGTGAAAGTGAAAGCGAAGAAGAAGATCTAGATGAAATAGAAGTACTTATGGCTAGAAGAATGCAGAGAGGCAAAGGTAAATAAAAATGAAAGTTACCACTTGTATGCTTTAATTGTAAAGAGATTGGACACTTTGCTGTAAGATGTCCTAACAGAAGAAAAGATAACAAAAGTAATGACAGATCTTTTGAGAAGAAATTTGAGAGAGGTGGTAACAAAGATTACAGAAGTTACCGACAATCAGAAAGAAGAGATACCTAAGACTATAAGGACAAAGGCAAGAAAGCTAGCTACCTAGCTGCTTGCAAAGATGAAGATACTGACACCGAAACTGATGAAGACATCAAGATGGTATTTGTATCTGTGAAAGATGATTCAAATGAAGATGAAATGTATGTAGAAACTGTACTCATATCTAAGGTTAGAAAGAATAACATCTGGATTATAGATAGTGGCTGCACTCACCACATGAACAGTGACAAAGAAAATTTTAGCACTTTTGAGTATTATAATGGTGGTACACTAAGAGTGGGTAATGATACACCTTGTCCAGTTGAAGGTAAAGGAACTATAATGTTGAATAACCTGATTAAATGTGAAAATTCTTATTGGGTAAAATGATTGAATTATAATCTATTGAGTGTTTCTCAGCTGAATAATTTAGGTCACAGAGTAGAATTTGAGAATAAGAAGGAAAAAATCTTCAATGAATAAGGAAGATTGGTTGGTACCGATGAACAAACAAAAGGTAACTTATTCTATCTGAATGATACTAACACCACTTTCTTAATGAATAGAAATGAAGACATATGGTTGTGGCATAAAAGATTGTGTCATGTGAATTTTGACAACATGATGAAAATAAGTAGAAGGATAATTGTAAGAGGCTTACCAACGATGACAAAGCCTGACAAAATCAAGTGCAAGAATTGTCAAAAAGGTAAAATGACAAAGTCTAGTTTCAAAAGTAAAATCCATACATCTAATGATATTCTAGAATTAGTCAATAGTGATTTATATGGACCAATGAGAACAAAGAGTTATTATGGAGATAGATATTTTATTCTCTTTGTTGATGATTACTCTAGAATGATCACAGTTATGTTTCTAAGAGATAAATCTGAAGCATTCAAGATGTTTAAATGGTATAAGGCTATGGTAAAGAAACAAAGTGGTAAGGATTTGAAATGATTGAGATCAGATAGAGGAGGAGAATTTATATTAGATGAATTCACTAATTTCTATAATGAGCATGGTATAAAAAGATAGGTTTCTACACCAAGACAACCATAGCAAAATGGGATTTCTGAGAGAAGGAACATATCCATAGTTGATTGTGCTAAAACACTGATGATAGAAAAAGGCATCACCCAAATCTTTTGGAGGGAAGCTATTAGTACTATTGTCTACACACTAAATAGAGTACAATTGAAGGACACAAAGAAGACACCTTATGAGCTACGGTATGGTAAAACACCCAATGTAAGTTACTTAAAAATATTTGCTAGTCAATGTTATATCTTAAAGGATGATATGAATGTAAATTTTGATGCCAAAAGTGATGAAGGTAGTTTTCTAGGGTATTCCAACAAGAGAAAACCTTATAAATGTCTCATCAAGGCTTCTAACAAAATTGTTTAAAGTGCAAATGTAAAGATAGATGAATTTGTAGAAAATAATGAGCTGGAAAGCATAAAAGAGCCAGAAGAATACAACAAGTTTGTATACTATGAAGAACCCAACACTATGCCTGAGAAACAATTCTTAATTCCATAACAAAAGAATGCTGCAACTGATGGTCAGGCTGCAATTACCGACGGTCAGGATAATGATCAAAATAATGTGCAAGGTGATGAAGAACAAAATGAAGGACAAAATAATGATCAAGATGATAGTAAAATAGCTTAACCTTTACTTGAAATATATTTAAGAAGGAACCATCCAAAAATCCAGATCATAGGAGATAAGAAAGATGGTGCAAGAACAAGAAGTAAGTCTTTAAACTCAAATTTTTTAATTTGTGAGTTTGAGCCAAAATCTGTCAATGTTGCACTTGATAATGAAGAATGGATAAGTGGTATGAATGATGAGATTGAGTAGATTGAAAAGAACAAGACATGGTAACTTATGCCAAGACCAGATGACAAGAATATCATCAGTACAAAATGGATATTCAGGAATAAGCTGAATGAGAATGGAGAAGTCACAAGAAACAAAGTAAGACTAGTATGCAAGGGGTATGCACAAGAGGAAGGTATTGACTATGGAGAAACCTTTGCACCTGTTGCTATACTAGAAGGTGTAAGAATACTACTTCCTTATGTTGCATTCAAAGGATTCAAGGTATACCAGATGGATGTCAAGTCAGCATTCCTAAATGGAATACTTGAAGAGGAGGTATACATTGAGCAACCAGAAGGGTTTATAGATCCAGACAAGAGAAACATGGTATGTAGACTTCACAAAGCCTTGTATGGATTAAAAAAAGCTCCTAGAGCCTGGTATGAATGAATTCATTCCTATCTTATAAGTATTAGATTTGTAAGGACTAGTAAAAACAATAATCTTTATTTGAAGGAAGATACTGATGGTAACACTTTGATTGCTGAAATATTTGTTGATGACATCACATTTGGAGGAAATGATATGCTATGTAAATCATTTTCAAATGAGATGAGAAAAAATTTGGAGAAGTCTATGTTTGGATAGATCAATTTCTTTCTTGGTCTATAGATCATTCAACAAAGTGAAGGTATTTTCATTACACAGTCCAAATACATTAAAAAGGTCCTGAAAACATTCAAGATGGAAGATTCCAAACCAGTTGGAACACTGATGGCTACTGGATGTAAGATGAAAAAGGAGGACAAGACAACAGAGGTAAATCAAACTTTGTATAGATCAGTGATTGGAAAACTCATGTATGGTGTACACACTAGACCAGATATTGCACCTGCAGTAGGAATTGTTGCTAGATTTTCTGCTAACCCCAAGGAATCACATATGACTGCTATGAAAAGGATTTTAAGAAATCTGAAGAATACTGAGGAATATGGATTATGGTATAGAAGAGAAGGCAATTTTTAACTTAAGGTGTTTATCGACACTGATTGGGCTGGAAATCTTGATGACCAGAAGAGCACAACTGGAGGATAATTCTTTATGGGTGACAGACTTGTCACATCGATTAGCAAGAAGCAAGCATGCATCTCTCAGTCTACTATAGAAGCAAAGTATGTTTCTGCTACTACAAATTTCTCAAAGATTACATGGATCAAACAGTTACTGGAAGGTATGCATATGAAGATCTTAGAACTAGTAATTATCTATTGTGATAACACCAGTGCAATAAACATTTCCAAGAATCCAGTCATGCATGCTAAGACTAAACACATTGCAATCAAGTATCATTATTTGAGAGAACAAGTTCAAGAAAAGGAAGTGACACTTGAGTATGTGTAATCTAAAGAATAATTAGCTGATATCTTCACCAAGACACTGCCCAAAGATATATTTGAGTACTTGAGAAAGAGACTAGGGGTCAAACCCTTGTCTACCAGTTAGTAAAATGACTAAAGCCTACATCAGCCTACATATAATCATAATATCAGTAATGTTGATGCAAGCAAAGAGATGAACTTGAAAGCTACATCTATATATAGACAGGTATATATCAGCACCGAGTACTAGAACATATTGACATATTGCTGATGGATAAAGGAAATTCAAGGAATATATTATGGATGGAGAAAAATGAGTGTTTGACATAAATGTTAGATATTTGTGAAATATTTGTTTGGCATTGTTGTCAAAGGGAGAGAAATATCCATATTATCATATCTTTATGGAAAAGGAAAGAGATTATCCATTATCACATTACTCCAATAGGGAGAGATTATAATATCCTTAGGGAGAGAAATTGTATAGAAATCTTATACAAAGGGAGATTTGCAGACAAGAGGAAAAGACATCAAAAGAGAAAGAATAGTCAAGTGAGAGAAATTGACACAAGGAGGGAACTCAACACATAAGAATACAGAGAGATGCAAGAATCAAATTTAAGCTAAAACAAATCTTACCGATGGTTAGACATTTATCAGTTATCAAAACAAAAGATTGGTAGTTTGATGAATCTCAACTATTGTATTTCATATTGTATTAGAAATAGTATAGTATGATAATATATAGTATGTTACCATCAATGCCAAAGGGAGAGATTGATGACATGCAACTGACTAAATGTTTGATAATGTTAACTTGAATATAATGCAAGGCATTAAATCAGTTAATGTATTATATTGTCATTGATGTCAACTTAATATCATTTGTACGGTCATGAACATAATGCCAAAGACTTTAGAGAATCAAAGGAACAAAGGTTATGCTTTCAGCAATATGCAAAATTCAAGTATTCACTAAGTGACAAACAACACCGACGGTTAGAGAAAAACCACTATGATGCCTGACAAGCAAAGTCAGAAGGTTGCCCGACAGACTAAAGATAGGGTTGCGCAACGAGTAAAATTCCAATGATGCCTGATGGATGGAGATCACAAAGCTAACTGGAGTCTCACCGATGGAAATGTCAATTATCATAGACAACTAACTATAGTGGTGATCAACGGAACATAAAGTTTAGAAAAGAACAAAATATCTACCTAGCAGAGCTAAAAATAGACTTAACTGGTTGTCTACTTTGTTTTAATCGACCATAGATAAGTGATTAATTTAAATCTGATTTGTACAATTTGCAAGAAGATATCTACGAGAAAAATCAAGAGTTATCCTTTAAATCTAATTGGCTGGTTTATTTTTCGCGCCAAGAATCAAGAATCAAGAATCAAGAATCAAGAAACAATGAATATCATGTCTATATAAGAGACAAACTTAATTCATTTACGAATGGGATTAAGGGGAGTGAATAGAAAGAGGATGCTAAAGAGAAACTAATGAAGAACAAATTCATGTAGTCCTAATCAAACAAGGTGAAGGAAGAGCTAAGGAATTTTAAAGATAGTGATGAATAGTGAAGCACAACATCATAGAGTAGAAAGTATGGAGCACAAAGGATTGAATTGATACATTGATCAGAGAGGTAACATACTTAAATAGATATGAAAATCTACAATTCAAAGTTGCAATATGAATAGGTCATAGTGTTTCAGTTTAACCATTGAAGCATCAAGTCTCTTAACTGAGCAAGACTCAACTATCTTCTATTTATTGAGGTACATCCCAAGGAGTGCCAAAAAGGTTGATTCATGAAAGTAGCATTGGACTTTCTGATACCTATTGACAGTCTAAGAAGGAGGCTGATTCAAGGATGGTAGCAATAGATGCCCGATACTAAGTGACAACCTCTATGTATAAAATCCTCTAACAAGGTCACACTTAATAGTGTGTTTGTAGCCTTTAACAGGTTTGGCTCCTAGCAGGGCTCACTTTAGAAGAGTGAAAATTTGGGGTACCGGTCCCAGTGGTTTTTCCCTTAATAGGGTTTCCACATTAAAAATTCATGTGTTATGTGTGTATGATTCATTACTTTACTATTTTGTATCTTACAAAGCTAACTCTGGATTGATCGGTATGCTCTGCTTATTTACTAAGTTTTGGTAAATAGTTATACTGCTTATCGGTAATCAAGAAAGAATAAGGATTGACAGAGAAAACTGACACACATTTAATTATTAATAGTATTTCATGGCATACATATTGTAGGGACATAATAATATGAGATTTACTGATTGGTGGTTAAGTTTGAAGATAAATTTTGAAGCCACTGATTCACCCCCCCTCTCAGTTATTACTAACAGACCTTTGTTAGGTCAATGATATTCTCTCCCTCAACAACTTGTTTTGCAATTGCTTGATTGACTCAAGGGGGGCCAGGTTCATAGTATTCATCACTATGATCATCATATTCTAATGATGAATGCCCTTTATGGAATTTCTCGGGTACCACTATTACATCTTCTAGCTAACTACAGAGGAGAGTGTGAGAGTTGATCATGGCTTCTAGCCTCTTCAAATAAGGAATATCAGGGAAGAATCCAACAAATTTTAGACCTTTTGTCTTGACCTGCCTCTCTAGGTCCATAAGTTCATTGAAATTTCATCCAATTGTTTACAAGGTCCAATGCCCCATTTACAACAATAAAATTATAGATCCTAAATTGCCTTGGGGTAAAAGTACCCTTCTTGTGTGGTGCAAGATGCTCCTTGTCTATCAAAATGAGCTGCCTTATGAATTCCATTGAAGCTATCCTTGGTGGCACATGGAAAGGAAATATATTTGGAGGGTGGGTACACCCATACACGATTATTAATGTGAAGTTCTTCTCATAGTAGAAGTCTCCCCAATTATGGTCTCCTGGCCATTTGTCAAGATACTGGCAGGGTCTAAGTAGTTGAACTATTTTGATTGGTAGCCTGGTCTTATTTACACGTAGTCACTGAAGGATTGGATAGACTATCCAATTTTTGAAAGCACAAAACTCCTGCTCCCTAGAGGTGTAGTTCCCTACTCAACCAAAATTGAATAGGGTTAGGTTAGTTGTGATGAAACCTTTGTGGCTAAAGATATTGACGGTTCATGAGTGGGAAGTTGTAATATAGGATCAAATGCATAAGAATTGAGTAATGCATAAACTTAAGATGATCCTTCTTTTTCTGTATGTCTATGAATCCGTGGTGCATTTGATCTATGATATATTGAATATAATCATAGTTGAAGGTGGTATGGAGGCTCTGCATGTCCAACACCATCATTAGAATGTCTGAGGTAATCCTTTATGCTCCTGCATTTTTCCTCGGTACTCTGCATATTGTATATGATATGTATTTTATGTAAAAGTTCAGGTCTTTATAGAAATATGGGGCTTCTCCTGGAAAGGGTTCTATGTAGGTTTTCATCTTCTTAGGAACATGATGTTCCTTGATTAATTTGGTAGCAATGCCAGACTCTCTAGTATATCTATTCTCTAGGCTCTTCAAATTTATCTCAGTAGTCATAGGGTAGTATACATTGAAGGCCTTCATGAAAGAATTTCAGTCCAAGGTAAGTAGGGGTTTTCCATCATCCCTCTTAATTATTTTTGTCAGGGTATCATAACTATTGGCCAATTATAGAATGAAATCAACATCTACAAAGATGTCAGGAACTATTAACCTAGCTAATCCATAGGTCCAAGGGTTTGACATAGGCATGGGTTCATCACTATTGTTAAAGAAATAATTAAACAATGAATACCCTGTTGAACCTAGAGTTTTTGCATCCCTAATGTAAGACATATCATCAATTAGGACTTTGGCACTAACCTTACTATTCTGGCTCGAACCTGGTAGAAATGTGAGAAAATCATTTGAATAATTTCTCTTTCCTTTTGATTCATCATCAACATCATCACTTCTCCTATTGGTAGATGCCATACTCTGTGCTTGACTCATTTTTCCTTTATGTTCTATTCACACCATTTTATCACCAATATTGAAACAAATCTTCTTGAAAACCTCACCACAGGTTGTCAAATACCCTATAATCGGCAATCTAATTACTGAAAACACTACAAATCACAATCCCTATTGAATTCTGAATCAGGAAATTACCTTTTCTGAATCACTTGCTACTGGAGAATTCAACTTTTTTCAGAAAATAGTAAACCTTCTATAAAAACTCTTCGCTCTGAGAAATTGGAAGCTAGTAAGAATGAAATGATAATGAACATGGTTACTTATAACTGAGAATTCAATGTAGATATCTCTTCAAACTGGTAAACTTATAATTTAGTCATTTTTGCCATTAGTTTCATACACTATGACATCAATTCTGGTTCTAGACGTGGCATTCAAACTGACAAGTAATCAATTTATGATGAGTTCTTTTTCTTACAAAACCTTATAAAATTTGGAAAAGGATCAAACTCAAATCTGATTGGCTTCCATTAATCATATTTTGGCTACTTTTCCATTTGTCAAAATCCTAGAAATCTCATTGGTCAGCAACTGTCTATCATGGCGTTGCAGAAAAGTCTTCATTAAACTCTGGTTTACTTCTGGTGACCAAGCGACTGAGTGATCTCCTTGTCGCATGATATTCATACTAACTCAAGTTTATTACTGAGATTTAGCAATTGTCGTTGGATAGAAATTTTGATCAACGGTTATCTCTATGTCACCTGATTTTTTAACTTAACCCTTCTTCTTATGAAGACATTCCAACTAAGCCTTTTCTTAACTGCTCTTCCACCTTGGGTGATATCTAGAGACTTGGAGACTGTTATACCTCTATGTTGCTGAACCAAATTCCTAACTCATGTTTTATCCAAAGACCTCACGGCTAACAACTTTAGTCTCTTTATCGCTTGATTTTTTCATCTTTATAATTTTCAACTAGAGACAATGCGACTACTGTTGATCTCCCTTTCCTTTGCATCTAACGATTGTCGCTAAGTCTCCTTATTTTGCATACAAACACTAACTTTTCATGAGACTTCATTAAAAATGGACACATGTCTTACTTTTCTTGTCTCCTGATCACCAGATCCTGCTTGAATTTTCAACTCTATACCACGACTACCGTTGATTTGGCTTCCATCTTGTGGTTGTCCCTGAATCTCTTGATTTTTGACTTAACTCATTTTCCTTCTCATGACTACATGACAACACTGTTATTTAAACCGACATCCAACTCGGGTTTATCTAGAGATTTGGCGACTGTTAAATCTCCATGTCACTTGATGATATCTAAACTGTAGATTTAATTTGGAGACTTCCTGACTGCCATTAGATTTAATATCTGATCAATGGTTGTTGCTGAATCTCATGACCTTTCACTTAACTCACATTTTATCTTGAGACTTGGCAACAATGGTAAAACCTTAACCTTTTAACTCAACTTATAATCCTGAGTTACATCCGGAGATAATGCGACTGAGTAAACTCAAAGTCGCCATATAAAATCACTAACTCTGATCTCATCAAAAGAAAACCTGACCACCGTTAGATCATATCTGAGATCAATAGTCTACACCAAGTCTTGGGATCCTCTAAAGCATATTCCTTTTCATTAAGAGACTACACAACCAAATATTTTTGCTAAGTTTCCAGATTATAATGAATATTCATTCTTTCTTGTGAGACTAAGTGACTAAAATATTAGCATATGCAAATAACTTCAAACTTAAGTCATGAAAAGGTAACATGAAAACAAAACCCACTTGAGAATTTTAGGGATTTCTTGCATTTTCAAATAGAAATCACTCTAGGGTTAAGGCATTTTAACATTTTCAACTAGGTTTTGAGAAAAAAAAACTCCTGTAGAGGTATATAAACAATTTTAGACATGATTTCTAACCCTCTGGGCATAGGAATGACATGCATCTTCAAAATTTTACATGGCAAACTCAAAAATAGGAAATACAACCAACCATGGCTCTCTCTAAGGATGGATAAACACAAGATTATGACAAGAATCTCAGAATCTATGGTTGCAGACCTTTTATTTAATGCAGATTAACCTACTGCTACAGGGAAACACACAACTAAAAGGGAAACCTACTTATATACATATGATACAAAACATTACTCTGCATAAAAACTTTTAACTTTTCAAATGAAGAAAGGCTTCAAAAATTACCCATGCACTGGAAACTCATATTCTTCTCCATCCATATTCTTTAGAAGATAGGAATATTTTCCAAAGCTCTGAGAAATGACAAAAGGTCCAAGACACAATGACTCAAACTTTGTGTGCTTTCCTTTATCTTATGCTCTTATATTCCACTGCAAAAAAATATCATCTGGTTGGAATTTTCTATCACTAGCCCTTTTTTCAAACAAATATTTCATCTTTTGCTATAACTTTATGTTTTTCTTCTGGCTATCCTTTCTGATTTCATCCAACTTTGTCAACTACATCACTCTGTCTTGCATACTGTGAGAAAGCTCTAATTTTTCTTCTTGTATAAACTGGTATACTGGCAACAAATTATTAACATGCAATATTGACTTCACACCATATAAAATTTCAAATGGTGATTTTCCTATTGCCTTTTTAACTGCTATCATGTCAGTCCAGAATGCTAATTTCAGTTTTGTATGTCATGCTCTCTTGTTCCTTTCAAGAGTCTTCTTCAAGATCTTCAATATGCTTTTGTTTCTAGACACAGCTTGTCCATTTTCTTGAGGATGGTATGGGGATGAATATGACATCATTATCCCATACTTCTCACAAAAATCATTTATCTCATATGACCTAAAATACATGGCATTGTCCATTACTAACTTTATAGACACACCAAATCTGATCAATATATTTTCCATCAGGAATTCAGTAGCAACCTTACTTGTTTCCTTTTTTGTGGGGATAGCTTCAATATATTTTGTAAATTTAGCTATGGATACAAGTATCCAACTATGTTCACCACTGGGTTTTTCTAAAAATTCACCTATAAAATCAATTCCCCACATAGAAAAAGGGGCTTCTGCACTTAAATTATTTAGTAACAGATCTTCTGAAAACTTTAATTTATTTGTGAACCTCTGACATGGCTCACATCTCCTAACATATGCATGACTATCTTTGAATAGATTGGACCAAAAATAGCCTGCCCTTAAGATCTTGTGGGCAGTAGTTTTGGAAGAAAAATGGCCTCCATAGACCCCAACATGTATTTCGTTTAATATTTTATCAAATTGACTTTGACCTAGACATAGAAGTAATACACCATTTCTATCTTTCCAGTATAAATCTCCTTGTACTAAGGTGTATCTCTGAGCCTGTAATCTGAGACTTCTCTTTTAATTATCTATCATAGCATCAGGACACTTGGAATTTTTTTTAAGAAAAATACAATATCAGTATAAAATGGTTGTTTCTCTATACTTGTAATTTTATAATCATGTATTAATGTATCATTCACTTGTACTAAATCTAAGTTCTCGTCTATCATGAGCTTTGCCAAACCTTGGCCTCTTACCAATTTTGTAATGTAGATTTCTAGGTTAAATTCCTGAATTCAGTTAACCAAGTTACATCTCTTTCCAGTTACTTCTAATTGGGTAAGAATGTCCTATACTGCTGCATGAGGTACAATGCCAACACCATAGCACAAACTAAGTATGGTCTAAAATATTTTATAGATTTTACTAGGGTATATGCTTTCTTTTCCATCATTTCATAATTCAGTTCTGTACGCTGAAGGGATTTGCTAAAGAAGGCTATTGGATGTTCAAATCCTTCATCATCCTTTTGTAATAGAATAGTAGTAATAGTGAGAAAAGATGTAAAAGAAAATAAATAAAAGGGCTTATTGTAGTCTGGTGATTTTAAAACAGGTGCTTCTTGTACTACCTTCTTTATTCTCTCAAATGCTATTTGAGCTTCCTCATTCCAATCAAATTTTGCATCTTTCTTTAGCAACTTTATAATTGGTTTAACAACCTCTCCAAAGTTAGCTATGAACCTTTTGACAAAGTTTATCTTTCCTAAGAAATTTTTTACTCCTTTTATAATTTTTGGAGCAGTGACCTTTTGGATAGCCTCTATTCTCTCAGGGTCTATCCTGACTCCATCCTTGGACACTATATGTCCTACTAACTTTCCCTCAGTGACTGCAAAATGACATTTCATAGGGTTTAGTGAAACACCATACTCTAAAGCCATATTAAAAAATTTCTCTAGGTGTTCACAGTAATCCCCTACTTTTTAAGAATATGCTGTCAAGTCATCTTGATAAACAAACATGAATAGATCAATAAATTCTTTAAATGCCACATCCATGGCTCTCTGGAAAGTAGCTCCCACATTTATTGATCCAAAGGCCATTCTAACATAGACATAGGTTCCCCATGGAGTAGTAAAATTAGTCTTGAATTTCTCTGATTCTTTCACCAGTACCTGGTTGTAGCCTAAGAATCCATCCATCATTGATAGAAACTTACAACTAGTTACCTTATGCAACATTGCTTCCATATTTCATAGAGAATAGTTATCTTTTACGGAAGCAATATTCAAGTTTCTAAAATCTACATACAATCTTATGTCACCATTCTTCTTTCTTACTGGTACTAAGTTTGAGACCCAAGTTGAGTGTCTGATAGACTGAATGATTCCAACATCTTTTAACTTCATCAACTCCCATTGCATCTTAGGAGCCAATAGAGGATTGATAGGTCTCTGCTTCTATCTGAATGGTTTCATGTTAGTTTTGAGTGGGATTTCATGTTGGAAAATATCCTCTCTATAAGCCTTAAGACCCTCATATGACCAAGAAAAAACATGCTTATGTTTTCTTAGTAGTTTTATTAGGTTTGTTCTAACATGAGAGTCTAATCCTTTTCCAATGTAAACTATTTAAGGAGTGGTCTGTGAACCTAAATTTATTTCCTCCAAATCCTTAATCTTGGCATTGCTTATTCCTGATGTTTGTTCACTTTGATTAGTAAACAATGCCTCTAATTCTACTAGTTCCTCAGTAATCTGGTTAGAACTAAGTTGGACAACCTCATCCCCCAGTATAAAATCCTTACCATCAATGAATTCAAGAAGATTATTGTAATCTATACGCTGGTCCTCATAATGGTCAAGGCACTGAAGAAATCTAAGGATATCTTGGTCATCCTCAAACACTTTCCAGTTGTATATGTTGTCTGGGACAACTGGTCTTCTTTTCACTTCAATAATTCATACCTCATTTAAGGTCATGTCATCAGTTTTCAAGGCAACATTAGCCAAGAAATCTGCCATTATATTTCTAGACCTTTCTATCAAGTTTATATTAAAGGCATGAAAAAATTCTATTTGATCCCAAATAGCATGTCTATAAATTTTCAATCTATCATTATTTACAACATATTTGGATCTCACCTAGGACACTACTAATTCATAGTCACCATAGACTTTTAATCATTTTATACCATGTTTAGTAGGAATTTCTAGGCCTAGAAACAAAGCTTCATACCCTGCTGTATTATTTGTACATTGAAAAGATAGCAGAAAAGAGTATTTGAAGGTGGTACCTGATGGAGATATAAATAGAACTCCAGCTCCTGATCCCTCTTTTGAACAGGCTCCATCAAAGTACATCTTCCATAAACCATAATTCTATATAGATAACTCTTTCACCAAAGGATCAACATTTTCACACTGGTGATCACTCCTTTTGATTCTGAAATTTTCCATGTCAATATCAACACAGTAATTAATGTCAGTGTCTTCATGCCACTAAATCATATGAGGTGTTCTTCCTTCTCTAGATAGTTTAACATTATTTCCAGAAATATTGAAAGTAGCATATTGTAAATCACATTGTATACTACCTCCCATCGAAGCACTCCACTTTCTTGATAATAGCATACCATAATGTGGTGGAATGTAAACAACAAGTACACTCATTGTTAAAACTATATCAAGGCATACAAATAGCCTATAAGGCATAGCTTCAATGGTACCAATAACCAGGACTTCTCTGGAATCCATTGCTTGACACCTCCCATGAGGAGTATCAACTTGTAATCCCATGGATTTCATGATTTCTACTGGCATAAGAGTATTTGAAGCTCCTAAATCTATTATATAATTCTTTAGCTTCTTACCATTAAGCACCAATGTTAGAAAAAAAGGATCAAAAACTTTTGAAGAAGTAGTTGTATTTATAAAAATATGAGGAATCTAAGATATCATCACTTTAGGTTCTTTTCCCTTGTTATTTGTTTTCTTTTCAATGTGCTCTGTACTTTCAATTTTCACTGAGGGCACAATGTTCAACACTGATAGGACTTTCTCTTTGTGTTATTTTATTCTCATCATTTCAAGGAATGGGACCTTTACTATCATTTGAGATAAGCACTATCCCATGTCTATTGGAGTGTATTTTTCATCTGAGGTTTTTGGTTTTTCAAAAATGATTATATTTTCTTCTATCTGAATATGCACAACAGGTTCTTCCCTCCTAGATTTCTTATTTTCCACTTTAGGATAAGAAGAAGTTGCCTCTATTTCTTTAGCCTTTTCTACATGTACATCTTTTTTCTCACTAGCTTTTTTACTATCTTGACCTTAGGTCTATTTGCATTTCCTTAGGTCCATCTTTTTTAGGTACATACTTGGCATCTATTTTGTTTTCTTTTACAAAGATACCTAATGGTTGACGACCAACATTACCCACAAATTTTTTTCTTAGGTGATAGTTATTCCTAGCTTTGTTCACTAAGTTAGCAGTGACTCTGGCTTTTTCCTCATTAGAGGCTTTTCTCAGTACTAGAGATTCTTGATTATTTTGTGCATGAAACCTTACATTGTCATCCTTTTATTTTTCCTCACTATCTAACAAGACTTTCTACCGGTGAACTTCAACTCTTCCTTGCGAGGTACGTATGTCATGATTCTCAACTTCTTCATCAGAATCCATATCATGACAAGAATATGCATTATTCATATTATAATCACACGTATCATCTTCATCCTTACCTTTCTCATCGTTTGATTTTAAATATAAAGAAGCAACACAGAAAGTAGGATTGTGTGGTGCCGCACAGGCCTCACACCAGTATTCATCATTGCAAATATAAATAGTATTTTTATGCAAAGGATCAGAAGTCCTATTATTAGTTTTCTCTTTTCTAGGTGGAGCAATAGGCTTACCATCCTTGAATTGGGTACCATAGGGGTAATTTTGCATCCTATTCTGTGGATTATAATTATTATTGTAGGATGGCTTATTATTTTGTGAAGCCCTATACTCTCTGTACTTAGGTTCCTTTTGATTGCTTCTATTAAAGCATGGATCACCTTTTTTACCCAACTTCCCTGATATCGTTCTGTTCATTTCTATGTTCACATCTATTTTATAGGATTCTGTTAAATTCCTAGGATTTTTATCCCTCAATGCATATCCTATTTTTGAATCAAATAAATTAATATAGGTAGCCAGACATACCTTTTGGTCCAGCTTCATCTTTTGGAATAACTTATGCATAGATCGCTGAAATCTTGTATTGAACTCTATCACTTATTCATTTGAGTTTTTCATTATGTTATTAAACTCGTTAAGAGGAAAACCTTCATTAGTCTTGTCACTATATTGATCCCTTAAAATATCAATCAGTTCATCCATAGTTCCTACAGAACCATGAGATAAGCTTGTAAACCACTCTCTAGCTTCTTCTACTAGAGATTGCACAAATAATTTCATAAGAACATCTTCATGATTTATATTTAAATCATCTATAACATCAAATAATTTTCTCAAATGTTCTTCATAGGTGACAACATTATTACCTAAAAATTTTGGGAGCTTTTCTCCCATTTCCTTTGGTATCACATTAGTATAACCTAGAATTCCAAAGAAAGAAAATTGCTTATACCTTTCTACAGCAAGAGGTCTCCTTTGAAATTTGTCATTCTCCTTGGTAGAAAATAATTTACTATGGTCTTTGAAAGAAGAAGCCTTATTTTTTGATGTTGTAGGAAATTGTATTTGACTGCAAAAAATCAATTTTTCTTTTCATTTCAATGGTAGCAGCTTCTACTTCAGCCTTTTCCAACATCTTAGCCATAGTTTCTTTTTCTCTTCTAATTTTTTCAAGGTCAATGTCTAATTTGTACATTTTCTCTGTTAGGTTCCTTTGAGTTTTAGGCTTCTCAACTTCTGTTTCTATAACTTTACTCTTTCTTTTATCTTTGAAGTCTTGAGGACCTAACTTTTGGTGGGTGTTGGGTATCTCTTAGTCTCTATGAGACCTCTCTATATTCTTTGTAGCTTGATGTCTTAAGGTTCTTTTCCTATTTTTATCAACATCTTTCTACTCATGTTTTTTCTTCTTATGTTCCTTTTCCCTTTTCATCTGTTGAATCAGGGAAAGATGTTTTATGAGGAGTCTTTCTTCCTCTACAAGCTCATTAGAAGGAAATTCTTCAGAATGTGAACTAATTGTATATGTTCCTTCTCTCTCACTAGAATTATTCATGACTGCATAGGTATCTAGTCTAAGACTTGGGGCTTGGGCTTCTAAATATTCTGAGGCACTCTCTTTTTCACTAGACTGGTTATTGTTTTTCCTTCTAGTGCTATTCTCTTCACTTCTTGGTGGAGAACCTTTTATACTTTCTTTGTTTTTCTTCTGCCTCCAAGACATCCTAGTTTTTGAAGTAGTGGGGATTCCACTATCCAACTCAGCTTCTAGATTGTTTCTCATTCTAGATCTAGTATACATATCTGAAAATATATACTTGATTCCTCAACTGGTCACAGAGATTTTACCTTTTAGAGTTGCCACCCAATCTAGGGAAATAGTGAATACTATTAGAATGACTTAGGAAACTTTTAACTGTAAACTTGATTTATCTTTTGAAACTAGAGATTATGAATTACTTTAAATCAAGACTTTACAATCTTTATCCCTAGCGGAGTTGCCAATTTGTCAGCTCTTTTTCTTGCAGCACAACCTTGATGTGACAGTAAAATCATGTACTTGAATACAAATCCTATTTCATACAAGAAAAACTATTACCTCCTCCTTTTTTGAGATCCACTGGCTCAGGCAAGTATTACCTATGTATGATTACTAATTTACAGTATTCTTTTAAGTGGATTGTCTTCTTACTAATTTGTTGAATGCTTCAAATGAATCAATGAAAAGGTGACTTTGCATATGATTATGAATGTCAAAATGCAGAGTTTAATAAGCCATATTGTGACGACAATAAATAGTAAGGGAATAAGGATTCTCATCCTTCTTCTTTTTTTTATTCTTATAAAGTTTAGGAAGGATAACCTAGTTTGATTCTCTCTCAAAGGAATAAATATACTGAATTGTATTCTTTGAACACAATTACTTAAATGGAATGAATATTGAAATGTGTGAGTGATTTGATAAACTAAAATACTGGTGGGATAGTGATCAATTACTTAGCCAACTATAAAACCAGTGCCTTAACCTTGGGCTTATGAGTCAATATTCAATATAACTCCAAAGTAAGGTGATTAACAAAACACATGTAAACAAAGATAAAATGCCTTACAAATTATCCTCTTTGCACAAATATATCATCAGATCCTTAAACTATTTCTAAGCTTTCTGGGTCACTTGAAATAATTAATCCTTCCTTGAAGGAGCTTACAAATGACTGCACAACCACCTTGTGATCGGTATGCCTAAATGCCTTACAAATAAACATACAAGAGAAATAATAGTAATGAACAAAGATGATCCAAGATGCAGAACATAGATTACATATATTTTTATTGATATCTTAGAGCTTAAAATACATATAGATAGACAAATAATACAAAGGCTTAGCCAAATTTTAGTAGTCTGCCTTGTAATATATTTCATTGATTTTCAATTACGAATTCCAACCTTTTTCCAACTTCCTAAAAAATGATAGAAGAGAACTATTTATAGGACTAAACCATGTTGGAATCCTTAAGATAAGGATGCTACAATCTTTGGATGGTTTAGGAAACCTAACCCTAAAAATGCAGAAAAGAAAAAAGACAGGAATAGACCAAGCAGTGGAAAGACAAGAATGAGGAATGAAATCTGATTTTCTTTTTTGTCTCCTTGTGGATGTTGGCACTTTTGTCTGTATATGTTAAGGAGAACATCTAATAGTTGAAATAAGATCTAGTGACCGCCAATACAGACTAACTTACTCTAGTCTCTTTAAGATTGCTAACCTTCTTATGCTCATAGAACAGGTGCCATGTGTCCTCTTACTCTTCATCCATGATGTCTAGGTCCATTGTAATAGGATTTATCTTCTTGGTTTTGGTCATGATATCCCATTTTGTCACATATTCCTCTTTAGGCCACTCAAAATTCTGAATACTTTCAAGTTGAGCCTTATGCCTTTCCCACCTAGCATATGTTATGATTTTCACATTTGAGATGAATTTATTGCAATCAGTCTCTACTTTTATTGCTTCATCCAAAAGCTTATTGTATCTCTAGATATCTAATTCTCCTTTATCAGATATGTATATATTCTTATTGGGAAGCACATTATCAAATTCTGATCCCCATATCCCTAATGGCTTGATTTGATTATCCTCAGTTCTAATGGGAGGTATAAACCAGCTATATCCTACCCCAAACATATTCAACCTTGCCTCAATTTGATTTTGTTTTCCTTTAAATGAGGACAAGGTGGTCCCAATCAGCTCTATCTCTATACCAACCAAAGTTACTATTTCTGGCAAATCTGACTTTAATGGTTGCATAGATGCCAACCTCTCAAAAAGTGTTGTCCTACCAGACTAGGTTGAATAGTATGGATTCAAAATTGATATAAAATTAATGAGCTCTATTTGTAGGTCTGGAAACTTTCCATAAGCCTCATACACCACATCAATCTTGTCTTTGATGGTGTCTATTCTGTGCTGCAAAATTGAAGTCAATGCTCCCAAAATAACACTATTATGCTCTCTCACCTCTAGCTCTATTTTGGTAGCTATCTCTCTTGTATCTTCTGTTTGGATATCAATATCCATTACCTCCTTTGGTTTAGTAGGGGAAGCCTCTAGCATATCGAATAGTCTTTGAGTAAGCTCAGCTATGAGCTTATCTTTCTCTTTAATCTTTATCAATCCTAACTCTCTATCTTTAATAATGTCACTAGTATCAATAGTGAGTTTCTTTAGCTTCTCTAACATTTGGACTTATTTTGCCTTATTTAGCTAGGCAAATTGAGTTAACACTTGGGAGATTTCTAAGTCCCCTATATTATGGACTGACTAGATTATCTTATTACCCTCCATCTTTTCCTGAATATTTAGAAGGGATGACTTTTGATCTTTAGGAGCTAAGCTCCATATTGCAAATGCCTCAGATTTAGGGCTATATCCAAACCCTCTTATCATATCCCCAACCTGAGTGTCTGATGAAAATTTGACATCAGGTTGTTTTCTTATTTGATCAATTATAAAAGTTGAAGACAGATCCCAACCTTCCACTAACGACATCCCATTGGCCTTGACCAGTTGCCTTGCTTTCTCTGGTGTGATTTTCTTAGATTCAGGATCATAATCCTGCAATGTCTGTAGAGCCTCTTGGGTGACTGGATCACCACCTGCCAATCACAATTGCTTTGCCACCTATTGTTTCTTATTCCAAATGAGGAAATATTTGAATTCCTTTGTTTTTATGAAGTTGTCATCCTTCAGGAATTCTTCTTGATGTATCAACCTCTCATCTGTACAGGTCCTAAGAGGTATCTACTCATCTTCTTCAACATCTTTTTGCAAATTTTTTCCTACCCTAATCTTTTTTCCCAGTAAGTGATCATAAGGCCTGTTCCCAGTCATAAGGGAAACAACTTTGTCTATTCTTTTCTCATTCCTCTGAGAAGGTTCCCCTATTTCTACTTTCTTTCTCTTTTGTGGGGGTTCATTTGTCACTTCCTTCTCAGGGACCTTTGTTAGGTCAATGATATTCTCTCCCTTAGCAACTTATTAATCTGCAATTTCTTGATTGAATGGAGGGGGGCCAAGTTCATAGTATTCATCACTATCATCATCACATTCTAATGATGAATGCCCTTTATGGCCTTTCTTCAGTACCACTAGTGAATCTTCTAGCTGACTACATAGGAGAGTGTGAGAGTTGATCATGGATTCTAGCCTCTTCAAATAAGGCAGATCAAGGAATAATCCACCAAATTTTAGACCTTTTGTCATGACTTGCCTCTCTAGGTCCATAAGTGTTAGTAATAACTGAGAGAGGGGGGGGGGGGGGGAANGGGTGAATCAGTGGCCTCAAAAATTTATCCTTCAAAATTAACCACCAATCAATAAATATTAGATTATTATGTGCCTACAAGATGCATGCCATCAAATACTAATAATGATTAACTGTTTGTTATTTTTCTCTGTCAATCCTTATCCTTTCTTGTTTACCGACAAGCAGTATAACTATATAGTGAAACTCAGTAAATAAGAAGACTATATCAATCAATCCAGAGTTAGTTATGTAAGATGCAAGACAGTAAAGAAATTAATCACACACACATAACACATGAATTTTAACATGGAAACCCTATTAAGGGAAAAACCACTGGGACCGATACCCCAAATTTTTACTCTTCTGAAGTGAGCCCTATTAGGAGCCAACCCTTTTAAAGGTAAAAAAAACACTATTTTTTATTAAGGTAACAACAGGGTTTGAAGGGACCCCTAAACCCTTTACATAGTAGTAGAAAGATAAGTAGGAAACAACAAGAAAAACAATGAGCTATCAAGCATGCTAGCACACTGAGAAAGGGCTAAAACCCAGATAGAGCATTAGAGTTCAGAATAAAATGAAGAAGCAAAAAAAGAAGCAAAAAACTCCCAGTAGACGAAGATAAAAAAACTTCTAGTAACCAACAACTTCCAACCAAACAACTAAACATTTTCCATCTGGTCTTCATCTGAACTTCAACCATCTGAAGTTACAAGCATTGGATCGAATCCCTTAGCTTGGTAATATCTTTCGCCTAGATGTCAGTCTTCCTTTTTGTGCTTGAGCGTGTCCTAGTTCTAGGACCCAAAATATGAATTTCTTGGGGGTCTTCATTCTCAATATTAACCTTATCATTGTAGTTACTCTTGAGAATATTATACAAAGAATTCAGATTATCCACAGAGTTTTTCATGCCAATTTTGCTAATGTGAGCAAGTTTTTTTAGAAGTGCTTTGTTGTTGTTTATCTTATCAGTAATATTTTTAAACCTATTATCAACCAGAATGCTTATCTTTTTATCCATGTTGTTAGCCTTATCAAACACATCATTACCTTACTAATACATAACTGAGTCATTGCGCATTTTGTCCACAATATCCTCTAGCAAATAAATTCTATCTTCCATACTTTTATGGTTAGCTTTCATCTGGTTCATGTCATCCTGAATCCACTTATCCATATTGTATCTATTCTTTGCTTTTTTTCAAGCCATTTGAAGGAAGGTAAGAGAAGCCATACTTTTAACATTGACCTCCTTCTCATGGAGCTCATCATTAAGGCTTCTATTTTTTTTTTATCTTTCTTCACCTCTCCTTTATCACTCAGGGTTTCATGGATGTGCTCATCATTGACATCTTTAATAGTTTCTTCATCAAGAACAGTAGTCTCCTCTTCATTCATCCCAGAAACATCCATTTATTCCTCCACATTATGGGGGATATTACAATCTTTGTTCTGTTTCTCCACCTCAATAATTTTACCATTGCTATTCTGAATACAAATATTCTTATCCCCCGACTCCCTGTTAGAATCCTGATTATCATGATCCTGCTCCATGTCCACCTCATTATTGGAAGTGATATCCTCAATGTGGGCATCATTGCTATTTTCAATTCCAACTATTTTCTCTGTCTTCTAGTCTTCCTCTTTCTGGCCTTTACCCTCTAGCTGCTCAAATTTACTATTTTTAGTATTATCATTTTTTCCTAGGTTTATCATGAAACCCTCATCCTCAAAAGAGACAACATTCTGATCATCATCTGTCTTCATGCACTCAATATCATCATAGATAGATAAGGATATATCAGGCTCAATAGGGCTATTACAACTTTTTTTCGCTTTCGGCTTACTAGGGCTCTTACCAGTGGGCGTATTCAAGCTCTTCCTTTTAAAATTCTCAAGGCTCTTGGGGATAGGGTTAGGGATATGATATTTAATATAATACATTATCAGGAACATAAGACCTTCATGTAGAATAGGGGAAGACTTTGTCCTATGAGCAATTATGCTATGGTTGAGAAAACTTAAAAGATAGAACGGAAAATAAACCCTAATGTCATGACGAAAGTGATTTGCCAAGAAAAAGTGATAGTTGTATACCTTAGAGAATCTATCATCCAGGGTAAAATATTCCATGATTTCCCTTATCACAAACACCCAAATGCGTTTAATATTAGACAAATTGATGTAGTCCAGTTTGTTCTTCACCAACATTGCCCTTTCCTCGTCTATTTTGGGGAATTTTTTGTACCCTTTGTTGCCCTCTTTTTTATCTTTAATAAATTGCATTCCCTCCAGAGGAAGGCCCATGATATCAACCAAACAATCCAGAGTAAGCTTAGAAAATTTTCCAAGGATATTCACTTTACTATTATCCCACCCATTGACAAAGGCCTTCGTAATATCTTTGTTGTTACCATGAAGGCGCTTCAGGTATCTATGGACTTTTCCCTTCTTGAGAATGCTCTACACTTATTTTTCATTCCTCCAACTACAAACCACTGGTTCTTCTATCTTCAAATCACCCCCCCATATCTTCAATCTCTTCAGTCTTTGTGTAATTTCCCTCACACTTCTATTTCATACTAATATTCCACAGACTGTAGTTGCAGATTTTAGTGAACACAGAGTTATTAATGAAAACCCAGTTAACTTGCGTATAAAGGAAATAAGCACAAATGCTACCAATCCTAAGGTAGAAGGCTGTCACCATACCCTAGGTCATATCATCATTAATCAAAATGATTAATGTGATTATTGTCACCTGTTTTGTGATTGAGCCTGTCATAATTGAGCAATGATTCCACTTCATCATTGATTTTAGTGTTCCTGTGCCACTTGAGGGTGACATCATTTTTAACTCCCAAGTTAGCAAGGCTATCTGCCACTTGGTTGGTTTCCTTGAAATTATGAGTTGCATAGAAAGAAGAAAAATTTGATGCAATATTTTTTATCTTATCGATAATGTGTTCAATTGTCCAGGACACCTTACAAATGCCTTTAATATTATTGATAATATTTAAAGAATCACCTTCCATCTAGACTTTTATGCATCCCATTTCATCTGCCATCATAATAATATTGAGAGCTACCATAGCCTCCACCCTATGAATGGATTGGGTTCCCAAAGGGGAAGCAATAGCACCAACACAATTGCAATAATAGTCTCTAATTATGCCTCCACATCTAGCAATTCTCAAGTTGCCTTTCGCAACCCCATCAAAATTAGATTTTACCCAATCTTCAGGAGGAGAGCTCCAAGAAGCCATAGATCTCAGGTTGCTAAGATTCAAATCTCTGTTATTTCTGTCACTTTCCCTTTTATTGAGATTAATTTCTGATTTAGCACAATTAGAGTTTTCTACCAGCGCTCTGCATATCTGGTTGCCAATCACTTTAGGAGATGCTAGAGTATCTCTAAAAATTCTATTATTACGTTCTTTCTAAATCCTCCAGCAGAACTGAGGGGGAATGAGAAGCTAGAGATCTTTGTCCATAAGGTTCTTTGGTGGATAGCTCCATTAGTGGACAAATTCCTACCAAGAAGAATGAAAACACCAGCAAAGATTTTATTTTTGGAAATTAATGTCCCACACTTTGCAAGTAAAGGGACAATGAATCATAATATGATCATAGGATTCAACATTTTCAAAATAGAGATTGCACCTATTAACCATATAAATCCCTTTTCTAGACAAATTATCAAGGGTCAGAGGTTTGTTTTGAATCAGGAGCCAAAAGAAGAAATTAATTTTAGGTATAATAAATTTATACCAAACAAAGGAACAAGGAGGCCTTTCCTCTCTTTTAGTGATGAGGTTAATTGCAGAAGCCATAGTATACTTACCATCTGACAAATAATTCCAAACAATCAAGTCTTAGACGTTATCTTTAATATAACAGGTCTGAAGATCTTGCTAGAGGGAAATAAATATGTTATCAATTTCTCCCAGATTCTTACATTTATTATCCTGCCAGTAGTCAACTGCTTTCAATCCAATATTTTCTTTGAATCTCTCAATGCTTTTCTTCCAATCAATGTTGCTAGATAGAGGCTCAGGTTGAATCCATTCATCATCCCAAAAATCAATTCTTCTACCATCTCCCAACTTCCATCTTTTCCCTTTAACTATAAGCTCTTTAGTGGACTTTATACTATTCCATATGTAGGATCCATTAGTGTAATTTTCATCACCTATAAAATCCTCCAAGGTATTGTAGAGGAAAAGATACTTGCTTTTAATTATGTTGTTCCATTCCTTTTGATCTCCATAAATTCTCCATAACTTTTTAGCCATGAGGGCTTGGTTCATATTTTTGATGGTTCGCAGCCCAAGACCTCCTTGTTTTTTAGGCTTGCACACTTTCTCCCAATAGACCAGGCTAAGTATTTTCTTTTCCTCCACCCCAGACCAAAGGAATCTTTTTTGAATTTTCTCAATCTCAAAAGAAATTTTGTGGGGAATTTTAAACAAGATCATAGCACAGACAGGGAGATTCTAAAGAGTTGATTTAAGGAGTTAGAGCTTTCTCGCATTGCTGAGGAGAGCCCCTTTCTAGCCTGCAAACTTATTGTTATATCTATCAATTAATTTATACCAGAATATTTCAGGAGGAGTGACACAAAGGGGGAGACCTAAATAAGATGAGGGAAGGTTCCCTATAGAGAAACCAAGAATATTTGACATTTTCTTTTGTTTCTCTTTCAGGGTGTTTATGAATAATATGGAAGTTTTATTCCAATTAATTAATTGGCCAGTAGCCGAGGTATAGATAGTGAGGCCTTTCTTAAGATTTTTAGCTTCTTTTATAGTCGACTCTTCCATTAAGAGAGTATCATCCAAAAATTTCTCATGGGAACAGATGAGTCTTGCAGAAGAAGGATGTATACCCTTTACATCCCCTTTTTCCACCATAAATTGGATATACCTCCCCAAGCATTCAGCAAGGATAGAAAAAAAGATGGAAGATATAGGATCTCCTTGTCTTAGCCCTCTAGAAGGTTTAAAGAAGGAAGAAGATCCCCCATTCACAATAACAGAAGAGGAAATAGTAGTTACAAGTTGCATAATGATTTTAATAATGTCCTTGCTAAAACCAAAAGCATTTAGCACCTTCCTCACAAAGTGCCAGTCAACTCTATCATATGCCTTAGATAGGTCCAGCTTCATCATAAAACCCTATTTTTTGACTTTTTCCAGTGAGTGGAGGTTCTCATGAGCCACAATAATAGAATCAAGGATTTATCTCCTAGGAACAAAGCCATTTTTCTGGGGGGAAATTAGAGATGGGAGTAGCTTAAGTAGTCTGGACGTAATGACTTTAGAAATAAACTTGTATAGGGAATTACACAAGCTGATAGGTCTAAAATCCTCCATAGTATTAGCTCTAGGTTTCTTGGGAATAAGAACCAAGAAAGTAGCAATTAATTCCCTGAGAAGACATTTAGTCCCAAAGAATTCTTTAACTACATCTTGAATATCTTGACCAATAATCTCCCTGAACTGCTAGAAGAAGAGCATAGGAAAACCATCAGGGCCTGGTGATTTTTCTCCTTCAAAGGAAAAGACATCATTCTTGATTTCATTGTTTGAGGGAATAGATTTGAGAATTTTGTTAGAATGATCCTCAACAATTTTAGGTATAACTGCTAATATTTTGTCCTGATTAGAGCTATTCAATTCTTTCTCCTTAGTCAAAAGATCTAAGAAATAATTTAACATTTCAAATCTAAATTCTTCCTCCTTCCTCATAGTTTTTCCTTTTGAGTGAAGATTAGTAATCCTATTAATTGCTTTGTGTTTCATGGCCGTCATATGGAAAAATATGGTATTCTTATCCCCAGCTTTAAGCCAAAGAGCTCTAGATCTCTGTCTCCAAAATGATTCCTCCTTAGTGATAACATTGTGGTAATCTCCCAGCAGTTTATTTTCCTTAGTTCTAGTTTCCTCTGAAAGGCCCTCCTTCTGTATACTATTCTGGATTTCCTTAATTTCATTCTGCAGTTTCCCTTTTTTAATAAAAATGTCCCCAAAAATGTCTTTATTCCATTTTTCGATATTGTTCAGTTTCTTAGTCATTCTATACATTGCTCCCCCTTTAATAGTAGGATTCCACCATTCCTCTATCTTAGCTTTTAAGTTAGGGTGAGCTAACCACATTCTTTCAAATCTGAAAGGGATGTTTTTCCTGCCATTAATCTTATTAATATTCAGAGATATAGGATAGTGGTCAGAACCAACATGAAGTTCTGCTGAGAGAGTACAATAGTAACTAGTCAACTAGTCAAAGGTTAACAAAGCTCTATCCAATTTGACTTGGATCAGGTCTTTCCCTATATTTCTATTCGACCAAGTATAGTCAATACCTTTGAGCTCAATATCTAAGAGGGCTTCCCCACTGATGAATTCCATAAGATCAGATCTATTGTTGATTTGGGAAACATTTCCTCCCTTTTTTCTTCATTTTTAAGAGGAGTATAGAAATCTCCCATAATCATCTAGCAAGTTTCTTGGTTGTTGGTGTGGATATCTTTCAATCTCTACATATATTTCTTCCTACCACCTCTAGTATTAGGTGCATAAACATTGATAAGATTTCAGCTGAGATTCTCCTTGAGATAATTAATATTAACCACTAAAATGTTCTTTTCACTAACAATCAACTTACACAACATTTTTAGTATTCATAAATATACCTATTCCACCCAAAGCTCCCTCTGAGTCACCTCCAATACTACCACAGTCTTTTTCTACATGTATCTTTTCCATTTTTTCCTTGGTCATCTTGGTTTCTTGAATTAGTTAGATATCAGGTTTTCTATCTCTTATCATGTTCCTAAGAACATCATGTTTATGGAGGCTGTTAAGCCGTCTTATGTTCCAAGAGATAACTTTCATATTAAAAACTTGGGGAACATATCTCATGGATGGTTTTTTGTTTACCATCTGCTATGTTTTGCTTGGCTTCATTCTCTCTTTTTTTCTTCTATGATTCCCTACCTTTTTTTCTTTTGGGAGTGCCCACATCAACCTTAAATTGTCTTCTAGTTTGAACTCCCCCTTGACTGATACATTCTTTCTTTTTCCCAGAGTCAAACGATCGATAGTTGTTATGATCATCCTTCTTGCTTGGGTTTTTGATGAAGCTTTTATTTTTCTTAATCTGTGATCAGGGGCTTCTATTCCTTAAGTGTAACCTTGTTAAAAGATTTTATACATATAGGTTGTCACTTATTATCGGGCATCTCTTGCTACCATCCTTGAATCAGCCTCCTTCTTAGACTGTCAATAGGTATCGGGCAAGTCCAATGCTACTTTCACAAATCAACCTTTTTGGCACTCCTTGAGATGTACCTCAATATATAGAAGTCTATTAAGTCTTGCTCGGTTAAGAGACTTGATGCTTCAATGCTTAAACTGAAACACTATAACCTGTTCATATTGCAACTTGAATTGTAGATTTTCAGATCTATTTAAGTACATTACCTCTCTAACCAATATATAAATTCAATCCTTGTGCTCCATAATTTTTTCTCTATGATGATGTGCTCACTGTTTGTTGGTGTCTGCAAATTTCCTTAGCTCTTCCTTCAGCTTGTTTGATTAGCACTGCATGAAGTTGTTCTTCATTAGTTTCTCTTTAGCATCCTCTTTCTATTCACTCCACTTAAGGGTAAAAGTATAATACTGTGTCGCAGTAGAGGACATTCTAGGACGGTCCGGCCGAAATGGGTCCGGCCGGACAGTGTTCGGCCGGAAGGGGTTCGGCCGAACCCCCCAAAGTTATATAAGAAAACAAAGGGGCTCGTGCGGGTCATTGAGATTTAGGGGCCCGCGTGGGTCATTGTGAGGACAAGGGTCCGGCCGGAATAGGTTTGGCCAGACCCAGTGCGGCCGGACCCCTTCCGGCCGGACCCACATGGAATCCTATTTGGCAGCCAAGTCATCAAAAATGGGTGGCTTTCTCAAGTTCTCCCTTCTGGACCTGAATTCTCTGTCAAAATTTACCTTTCTGTAAAATCTAAAAATACCCTTTTGTAGAGCT
>MU227720.1:1934415-1959920 GCA_018584345.1 Thuja plicata | reverse complement strand
AAGTAGGTATTTTAACATTTAAGAACACGCTCATTCGAAAAATATTAAAAATAACAAATCATGTCAGAAAAATTAAAAATTTATATTTAACACTAGAGGAGAGAGTCCTCTTTAAGAATATGTAATTTTTTCTTTTACTGGTGTAGATTTGATAGGTAAAATTGAACGCGGACTAAAAACTGTTGATTTCAGGTAACACCGACTTTGGATAGTTATAACAGACAAAATATTTAACAAAATCCAATCTTTGTTTTTTTATGCATTAGCTATACATGTCATCTAAAACATATTATGGAATCAAAGGAAAAAAATATTATTTGCATATAGTTTGTTAACGCGGACTAGACCCTAGATTTTCAGCATATTTCAGGAATAAAAAAATGGACTTCAAAAATTAAAAAACTATGTCAAATTTTTTTCAAATTTTTAAAAAAAAATTATAAACCTAAACTTGATCAAATTTTACACATTTCATTAGTTTACATCATCTTCAAATTCTAAACACAAATGCCACTTTTATGTTGTTAAAGTTTACAAATTTGAATGTTGTCGTCCTTTTCCTTTATAAAAGTGTGACACAGGTTTGTACTTTTACCCTTAATCCTATTCATAAATGAATTAATCTTATCTCTTAAATAGACATAATATTCATTATTTCTTGATTCTTGGCATGATAATCAATCCAACAAATTAGATTTAAAGCATAACTCCTAATTTGTCTCGTAGATATCTTCTTGCCAAATGTACAAATCATCTTTAAATCAATCACTTATCTCTGGTTGAATAAAAAAAACTAGACAACCAGTAAAGTCTATTTTTTAGCTATGCCAGCTAGATATTTTGTCATTTTCTGAACTCTCTATTCTATCAGTCACCACTATAGTTAGTCATCGGTGATAACTGATTGATCTATCGGTGAGACTCCAGTTAGCTTCGTGATCTCTATCCATCGGGCATCATTAGAATTTTAC
This sequence comes from Thuja plicata, assembly GCA_018584345.1. Lineage (NCBI taxonomy): Eukaryota > Viridiplantae > Streptophyta > Pinopsida > Cupressales > Cupressaceae > Thuja > Thuja plicata. The sequence continues at coordinate 1,958,949 of MU227720.1, read as the reverse complement.
TCGTCGGGAAACTCTGAATCTTTGGTTGTTGGGCATTCTGTTGTTTTGCTTCATCGGGCAACACTATTCTTTTGATCATCGGGTATCACTGTGACTGTTCTTCTTTGCTCTGTCCATTGGTGTGCACTCCATTGGTGTTGTTTGTCACTTAGTGAATACTTGACTTTTATGCATTGCTGAAAGCATAACTTTTGTACCTTTGATTCTTTAAAGTCTTTGGCATTATGTACATGACCATAAAGATGATATCAAGTTGACATCAATGACAATACAGTCCATTAACTAATTTAATGACCTACATTATCTTTCAACTTAAAATTATCAAACCTTCAATCAGTTACATGTCATCAATCTCTAAGCTAATAGGGTTAACTGATAAATATCTGACCATCAGTAAGCTCTGTTTTAGATTAGATTTGATTCTTGCAGCTCTCTATCTTCTGATATATTGTGATCTCTTCTTGTGTCAATTTCTCTCCCTTGACTATTCTTCTCTTTTGATGTCTTTTCTTTTGTTAGCATCTCTCCCTTTGTATAATCTTTCCATACAATTTCTCTCCCTAAGGATATAATCTCTCCTTGTTGAAGTAATGTGATAATGGATAATCTCTTTCCTTTTATAGAAGGATGTGATAATATGGATAATCTCTCTCCCTTTCACAACAATGCAAAAAAAATATCTTTATAAATATCTAACATTAATGTCAAACAATCGTTTCTATCCATACATAATATATTCCTTGAATTTCCCTTATCCATCAGCAATACAACAATATGCTATGGTGCTCGGTGCTGATATATACCTGTCTATATATAGATGTAGCCTTGAATTTCATCTCTTTGCTTGCATCAACATTAATGATATTCTAATAATATGTAGGTTGATGCAGCCTTCTAGTCATTTTAATGACTGGTAGACAAGGGTTTGACCCCTACTCTCTTTCTCAAGTATTCAAATGTATCCTTGGGCAATGGCTTGGTGAAGATATCAGCTAATTGTTCTTTGGATTGCACATACTCAAGTGTCACCTCCTTTTCTTGAACTTGTTCTCTTAAATAATGATATTTTATTGCAATGTGTTTAGTCCTAGCATGCATGACTGGATTCTTGGAAATTTTTATTGCACTGGTGTTATCACAATAGATAATTACTAGTTCTAGGATCTTCATATGCATACCTTCCAGTAATTTTTTGATCCATGCAATATTTGAGCAATTTTCAACAACAACAACAACATACTTCTCTTTTGCATTAGACTCAGAGATGCATCCTTTCTTTTTTCTAATCCACGTGACAAGTCTGTCACCCATTTAGAATGATCCTCTAGTTGTGCTCTTCTGGTCATCAAGATTTCCAGCCCAATCAATGTAGGTAAACACCTTAAGTTCAAACTTGCCTTCTCTTCTATACCATAAGCCATATTCCGCAGTATTCTTCAGATATCTTAAAATTCTTTTCACAGTAGTCATATGTGATTCCCTGGGGTTAGCAGAAAATCTAGCAACAATTCCTACTGCATGTGCAATATCTGGTCTAGTGTGTACAACATACATGAGTTTTCCAATCATTGATCTGTAAAAAGTCTGATTTACCTCTTATGTCTTGTCCTTCTCAATCTTCTTAATATCATCATTCATAACACTTATCCATTCTTCATTATCAAGTGCAACATTGACATATTTTGGCTCAAACTCACAAATTAAACAACTTGTGTGTAGAGACTTACTTCTTGTTCTTATACCAGCTTTCTTATCTCCTATGATCTGGATCTCTGGATGGTTCCTTCTTACATATCTGCCAAGTACATGTACAACTCTTTGTCTATTAGTTTGATCATTATTTTGTTCTTCATTTTGTTCTTCATCACCTTGTACATTATTTTGATCATTATCCTGACTGTCGGTATTTGCAGCCTGACCGTCGATTACAACATTCTATTTCTCTGGAATTAAGCACTGTTGCTCGGGCAAAGTGTTAGGTTCTTCATAGTATACAAACTTGTTGTAGTCCTCTGGTTCTTTTGTGCTTTCAAGCTCATTCTTTTCTGCAAATTCAGCTATCTTTACATTTGCACTTTCAAAAATTTTGTTAGAGGCCTTAATAAGACATTTATAAGCCTTGCTTTTGTTGGAATACCCTAGAAAGATACCTTCATCACTCTTGACATCAAGCTTTCCATTTCTATAATCCTTTAAGAGATAACATTGACTAGCAAAGATTTTGAAGTAACTTACATTAGGTTTTTTACCATACCATAGCTCATAGGGTGTCTTCTTTGTGTCCTTCTTCAATTGTACTCAGCTTAATATGTAGACAATAGTACTGACAACTTCCCTCTACAATATTTGGGTGTTGCCTTTCTCTATCATCAATTTTCTAGCACAATCAACTATAGATCTGTTCCTTCTCTCATCAATCCCATTTTGTTGTGGTGTTCTTTGTGCAGAAACCTGTCTTTTTATACCATGCTCATTGTAGAAATTAGTGAGTTCATCGGATATAAACTCTCCTCTATCTGATCTCAAGAATTTCAAATCCTTACCACTTTGTTTTTCTACCTTAGCCTTATACCATTTAAACATCTTTAATGCTTCATATTTATCTTTTAGAAACATAACTATCATCATTCTAGTGTAATCATCAACAAAGAGAATAAAATATATATCTCGATAATAACCCTTTGTCCTCATTGTTCGACGTAGATCAATATGGACTAACTCTAGAATATCATCAAATGTATGGGTTTTACTTTTGAAACTAGACTTTGTCATCTTACCTTTTTGACAATTCTTGCATATGATGTTGTCAGGATTTGACATCGTCGGTAAGGCTCTTAGATTTCTCCTTCTGCTTATTTTCATCATGATGTGAAAGTTCACATGACACAATCTTTTGTGCCACAACCATATGTCTTCATTTTTAGTCATTCAGCAAGTGGTTTTAGTATCATTTAGATAGAATAAGTTACCTTTTGTATGTTCACTGGTACCAATCAATCTTCCTGATTCATTAAAGATATTTGCATTCGTATTCTTAAATGCTACTTTGTGACCTAAATTATTTAGGTGAGAAACACTCAAAAGATTATAAGTCAATCCTTTTACCCAATAATAATTTTCACATTTAATCAGGTTATTCAACATTATAGTTCCTTTACCTTCAACAAGAGAAGGTGTATCATTATCCATTCTTACTATACCACCATTATAATACTCAAAAGTGTTAAAATTTTCTTTGTCACTGGTCATGTGGTTTGTGTTAGAATAGGAAAAACCCTATTCTCCCAACAACACCTGCATGCATAACCTGTTACATGGAGGAAGTGAAGAACAGAAGGCAAGAGAAAACTATGGCGACCAAAAAGCCAGAGGAGACATCGTATACAAAAGAAAAAACAATATATTAACAATATGTTTCTAGATTACAATGAGATGTAAAGAACTCCTTAATGAAAACAAAGAGGTGAATCCTTATAAAAGGAATCATGAAACCCTAAAGGTGAAAAACCCTAGAGAATAATGAGATGCCTAAGTTTAACTTAAGTGTAGAGTATAATAGACTAATAATTAAATAAATTAATTATTAGCTATAATATGACTACTCTAACACTCCCCCTTAAGTGTAACTTAGGGAGAAGCTAAACAGCTAAGGACTAAAAGATGCATGAAAACAAAATGCATGAAAGGAACTATGGGTACCGACAACTAGGCCTGATCAGGTACCCAAGTACAAGAAATAAACCAGGTGAAGGAAACTAAGTCTCCAATCTAGGGAAAGTCCCAAAGAAAGGAACAAGAATGAGCAAGAAGCATCTCTGAAGCAAGAAGCTATAAACACTATCAGAAGTAACTGCTGGAACCCCCATTGAAGTGCCTGACCAGGTAGAGAAGACAATATTTGAAGAGCTAATCAATCAAACCAAGGAAGCAATAGAACCAACAGGTGAACCCCCCCATAATGCTGAATAGGGAGAGGTGACATGAACACTAAAATGCAATGCCAGAAACATCTGCAGAAAGAAGAATCAGGAACACCAACAGTGCAATAGAAGTACAAACACAGGATAAAGGGTGGTGTCATTGACACATAGCATGGGCTAATGTCATAGAAGTTATGCTCACTTAACAAAGGTGGATGAGCACAAAATGACATAACATCATAACCCCCTATGGCACTTTATAACTGAGTGCGAGTACAAACAAACACAAGGTGCTCAAAATCCTAGATATACAAAAGTAGGCATTTTATCTTAGTGCATTTATAGAATAAATAATGTTACAGAAGAGAAGCATACAAGATCAGAAGTTAGAAAGAAGAGTGAGCTAGAAGATCAGAAGAAGAGATCCTAAGACCTGTAGAACCCAAGTAATATGCCAGAGTGTGAAAGAGAAAATCTTGGAGGAGAGAGAACCTTGATTAGAATCTAAAAAAAAGACCCCTTCAACTAAATAGTTCACTGAACTAGCTTTCTGATGATATCTGGTTTGCCAAAAATGGAGTTTGGATGAGCAAGATATGGCTCCCGGAAGATAGAAAATAGACATCAGACTTTGATCAAAAAAAACTTATTAAAATGGAAAAACCCAAAACCCCAACCTCCATCATTAGATATTTCTCAAAAAGAGCTTTCCGACGGTATATGGAAGTCATAAAAATACCCCCGTATGCTCAAGATAGAGCGAAAATAGTGTGGGAGGGTCAAAAAGGCCTCAAAATCAGGCTTTAAGCCCCTGGGGCTAAAACAAAATGAGCCCTTGAGTGCATGGCTTATGTAGGGGGCTAAACTAGGGCCCATAGTTCCACATATGACCTCCGACTAACGACATAAGCCCGCGGGTTTTAAATAAACTGGGCGGGTGGCTGAGCGGCGCGGAGGCGGGGGACTGCTGGCGGAGCGGTGGGGTCGAGACGTTGAGGCCGACAGGGCCGGGTGCTTGTGCGAAGAGTGGGGACACTGAGTGGAGGGCGCTGGTGGTGGTGGGGTGCAGGGCGGTGGGGGCCACGGAGGGCGGCGAGGGCCAGGCGGTGGCGGCCGCAGAGCGTGGCGTGGACCGGGCGCTGGCTAGCGGCGGTGGAGTGTCGGTGGCGCCAAATGAAAATGCATTGGCAGCGTTTAATAAACACTTAAAAACATATAAAAAAATGATTTTTTTTATTTTTTTCTCGGTTTTCATGCCCGTACAGCACTAGAAACCAAATTTTTTTTGTCTTGAAGGCAAGTTGTCCAAAATGGACAAGCTTTATATGGATTCTGAGGTTTTTGGGCATTCTGAGCGTAACGGTAAGGTTTGTTTGAGCCCGAAATGACCAGAAACAAAAGTCCCCCCTAAATCCACACAAAAAACTTCTAAAGAGCTAGGAAAACCCCCAACTTCTGATACACTTTGACAAAACACGAACAACCAGCTACAAGATGGCTCTGATACCATGTTAGAATAGGAAAAACCCTATTCTCCCAAGAACACCTGCATGCATAACCTATTACATGGAGGAAGTGAAGAACATAAGGCAAGAGAAAACTATGGCGGCCAAAAAGCCAGAGGAGACATCGTATGCAAAAGAAAAAACAATATATCAATAATATGTTTCTAGATTACAATGAGATGTAAAGAAATCCTTAATGAAAAAAAAGAGGTGAATCCTTATAAAAGGAATCATGAAACCCTAAAGGTGAAAAACCCTAGAGAATAATGAGATGCCTAAGTTTAACTTAAGCGTAGAGTATAATAGACTAATAATTAAATAAATTAATTATTAGCTATAATATGACTACTCTAACAGTTAGTGCAACCACTGTCTATAATCCAGATGTCATTCTTGCTAACCTTAAATATGAGTGCAGTTTCTACATGCCTTTCATCTTCATCTGAATCATATTTCACAGCCAGAAACACAATCTTGATGTCTTCATTAGGTTCGGTGTCAGTATCTTCATCTTTGCAAGCAGCTAGGTAGATGGCTTTCTTTCCTTTGTCCTTTTAGTCTTGGGTATCTCTTCTTTCTGATTTTTGGTAACTTATGTAATATTAAATCAATCAGATTTCCACAATCCATTGAATATGGAGCTGAATTTCTGGTTTTTCTCCTTGCTCTCTACTCATCCTGATGATGGATCACGGAGTGTGATCCGAAACGTTGATGCTTAAAAAACACACACAATCAAAAACCATAAATTCAGCTCTATATTATGTAATATTTGTTATCACCTCTCTCAGATTTCTTCTCACAAGGTCTGTCATTAATTCTATCATCTTTTCTTCTATTAAGACATCTTGTAGCAAAGTGTTCAATCTCTTTACAATTAAAGCATACAAGTGGTAACTTGCCTTTGTATTTACCTTTGCCTCTCTACATTCTTCTGGCCATAAGTGCTTCTATTTCATCTAGATCTTCTTCTTCGCTTTCACTATCTCTTCTAGATGTGTGTCTATGACTTGATTTGCTTATGTGTCCTTTTACTATTGTCTCCCCCATTACTTCTACCTATTCCTCTTCTTGCTGCTCTGAAGTTGCTACTTCTTCCTCAGGAATAATTTCCTCTTCCTCTAGAATTAATAGATTCACCTTTGTATTCATTCTTATTATTATCATCATTTTTACTCTGATTCTTGAAGAATGTGTTTCTTTTTCCTCTTATTATTTCTTTAGAGGAAAATACTTTCTCAAATCTTTCTTCATTACTTTTCATTCTTTCTTTAGGAGTTAACAAACTTTCACTTAATTCACCAATTTAATACTATAGAGATCCTTAGAATCCCAATTGTAGAAACCACACCTTCAAATTTTGGAATCAAGCTTCTCAAAATATTTTCATTGACATGCTCTTCATCTACATCTTTCCCTAGTAATTTCATCTAACTCACTAGACCTTCTACCTTTGTCAAAATTCATTGATAGATTCACTGGTAGTCATTTTTACATTTTCAAAAAAAATTCCTCATCTTTGCGCACCTTGATATGAATTAATTAATATTTTCCATGTTTTCTTAGAATGAATGGAACCACTTATCCCAGTAAAGATATCTTGAGTGATTGCAACTTGAATGAAGAGTAAAGCTTCGTTATCTTTCTTTATGTGTTCTTTGTATTCCTTCTTTTGTTGGGTAGTTAATGTATTTACATCTAACATCTCATCATAGCCATGTTGACCAATATCCTACAAATCCTTAGATTTAAGTAGGGTTTACATTCTAGTAGACCAATATTTAAAATTGTCTCCTTCAAAGTTGGGAATCAACACATTAGACATTACATTGCCTGCCATATTTGTCATAAAATATGCACCATGACTCAAATTCTCAACACAAGATGAATACTCTCCTTGTCCCTTCAATTAGGACACAGACACAAAATTTTCATCATTTTAATTATTTTATTTGAGAAATAAGTGTTGGTTAAAACCTATATTGTGAGGAGGTCTATAGGTGGCCTACCTCTCCTAATATTGGTAACTAAGGATTAATATTTCAAGTGCTCTCCTATATTTCACATCTAAGCATTCAAGATCAAGTTTCAAGCATCCTAAGGCATTTTGAAGGCAATATTTTGCATTGTATAAATCTTCTCTCCCATGATGGACATATAGAGAAGTTCTCAATCAAGTAAGAAGATCTTTTTTTCCATCTACATGCATTTTATTCATCCATTCTTCAAGTAAAGAGTTATTAAGAATAACAATATTGAAGATCATAGAGTGACATTCATAGATCCATACATTTGTGAAAGACATCCTTGATTCCTTCATACTTTCCAAGCTTCAACACCTACTATCAAGAAACATACAATCTTCATGAATATGTATGATCTCAATATCCGTTCATGAAGGTATACACATATACAAGGTATATCTAATATTTACCTTTGTTTTTATACATATTTCCTTCATGCAATTTCATTTCAATTTCAAGATTAATTATTAACTAGGAGTTTGACCAAGAAAAACAACTTTTATCCCAATAATTTCCCCTTTTTAAGTGTGCAAGAATAGGTGACAAAGCTATTGTTGTAGATCTAGAAAGTAAAATATCTGATGGACGATCTCTTAAATTTTCAATAAAAATGGCAAGGTAAACAATGACTAGTTGACCTTTACCTAGGTATAGGGTGATTAGGAAACTTATACCGTCCTGCTCATATTTTGACCACAAGTTACTATTGTAGTGTATTTTTGGTTTCTATTCATTACAGGTGTCTTCCTAATCTCTTTTTGTTTGCTTCTGTTGAAAGTTTCCATCTATCTTTCTTAGTCTTATATTTCACATTATTCAATCATATTTCCTCAAATCCATCTCATCTTAACCATAACTATGAAGGATTATTTCACTCACTTAGTGTTTAAGTCCTACTTCGATTCATTGGATCTATTTTCATCTGATTGCACAATTAAGAAAACATGGATCCCATACACATATTTATCAACACCATGAGATATCCCCATTTTTCATATTGTACATTTTGGTGAACCTAGCGTGAAACAATTCCATTCTTATTTTGGTGCTAGATCTCCTTTGTATTTGATAGTTAGATGTGTTATTCATTAGATTTTATGTGAACTTATATGTTTTAATTGCATCTATATTCTATTAATTTAATGTGTGTTTTAATATCTCTTTCAAACTTGTATTTTTTAGATCTATCTTCATTTCGTTTCCTTGTGCATGAGTGTTATAACATTGAGTCCTACCTATAAACTTCTAGTTCAGAGAATCTATATACTTATGAGATTTTTTATTATTATTATCTTGGGTCACCCTTGTTTCCTAGGAATATTGATGAGAAACAAATGCCTACTAATGACATTCTCACTATTGTTGAGAACCCTTCTTCCTAGTCTTACCATGATGAAGACGAGACCTTAAGAATATCTCCTACCCAAGTGCACAATCTTTCTAAAGAATTTGAAAAATTTGAGCAATGGTTGGGTCAAGAACACTCTAATTGAGAAGTTATCTTTTTAGTAGAAAGAACGAGGAAGATAATCCACAGTGGTATTTTTCTATACCTCCTTATCTCATTGATTCTTTTCAAAAACTTACTAATTATTTTATTCAACAATTCTAAAATCATATGGTCCTAACATTTCTTTAATTGATTTGATGCATTACAAACAAAGTGTTAAAGAAAAATGATTGATTTCATTGGTAGATTTAACCATTTATGTGCTCATATTTCTTATCTTGTGGTTGATATTGATGTGCAACATATTTTTATTGATAATTCACAAAAATACATTAGGAATAAAATATTGTTTCCTAAATTCTCATCTTTTACTCAATTGTGTGCAATGCTTCATAATTATTAGCTTCACGTGAGTCTATTGGAGAGCACCACTCCAATGTCTTTGGTTGATAGGAGTGATGTCACATCCCATTAATTCCAAAAGTTTCAAAAACTTAAGGGCTTCATCAATATCAACAATTCATAAAACAACATTGATGCACAAGTGACAACAACATCCCAATGTGTAGCTCCTATGTCATCTGTTTTGAGATCTTCTCATAATTTTACACCTATTTCCAAATCTTTGCATAATGTGATGTTGAAGTTAATTAATGATAATTTTTTAATACTTTCTCCCATTAAAACAATTGATCCTTCCAAATAGTCTAGCAAATCCTTTGATCTTAAAGATTTTTTCCAATATCACCGTCAAATCGGTCATGACATTGAATAGTGTTTCCATTTGAAATCTATTATTTAAGACCTTATTGATTCTAGTGCTATATCTATGGAGGGTATTAAAGTTTAAGAAAACAAATCTACTTCCCCTCCCGACCAAAACATACAAATTTGTATGAATCCTTTACCTTCCCATTCTATGAACATTATTTAGTTTACCCATTCATTAATGTTTCCTTGGTAAACTATGTAATTAAAGGATAAACCAAGGAAATGTCACACATTTGTAATTATGTTAATAAGGAAATTAGATATTCCTCTTTAAGAGGATTCCTACACATGGCACACACTTAATGTGAGTGTGACACTCATAGGACATAGGAGCTACATGCAAACTCCTTCACTCATCTCTACTTAAGAGATGCTCCTCACACACTTGTCAAGTTTGTCCTCATGGGAATTCTTCTCTCTTCTTCTCTCATTCTCATTCTTTCTCTCATAATTTTATAATGAGATTCTTGCTCAAGCTCTCTCTCCTTCTTTGATTCTTTCCTCATTCATATTATATGCAAAAGGGGGTTTTCTTTGTTTTCCCCTTTCAAAATATTTGTCTTGTGTGTTAAGCTTGGATCCTCTTATGCTTTTGGTGAAAGTTCTTGTATCATTCTTCATTCATTTGGTTATGGTAAAACTCTTCCCTCTTGCTTCACTCTCTTGAATTATTTCCTGATTTCTATTTGTTTCCTTAATATTTCTAACATGGTAATAGAGCCACTAATCCTTGTTAGTAATGATTGAGAGGGGGGGGGGGTGAATCAGTGGCCTCAAATTAACCACCAATCAATAAATCTCAGATTATTAAGTCCCTACAAGATGCATGCCATGAAATACTAATAATGATTAATTGTCTGTCAGTTTTCTCTGTCAATCCTGATTCTTTCTTGATTACCAATAAGTAGTATAATTATTTACCGAAACTCAGTAAATAAGAAGAGTATAACGATAAATCTAGAGTTAGCTATGTAAGATGCAAGACAGTAAAGAAATGAATCATACACACATAACACATGATTTTTAATGTGGAAACCCTGTTAGGGGAAAAACCACTGGGATCGGTACCCTAAATTTTCTTCTGAAGTGAGCCCTGTTAGGATCCAACCCTGTTAAAGGTTACAAACACACTGTTAAGTGTGACCTTGTTAGAGGATTTTATACATAGAGGTTTTCACTTAGAATTGGACATTTATTGCTACCATCCTTGATTCAACCTCCTTCTTAGACTATCAATAGGTATCGAGCAAGTCCAATACTACTTTCATGATTTAATCTTTTTGGCACTCCTTGAGATGTAACTCAATATAAAGAAGACTGTTAAGTCCTGCTCGGTTAAGAGACTTGATGCTTCAATGGTTAAACTAAAACACTATGACCTGTTCATATTGGAACTTTGAATTGCATATTTTCAGATCTATCTAAGTACATTACCTCTCTGACCAATGTATCAATTCAATCCTTGTGCTCCATATTTTTTGCTCCATGATACTGTACTCACTGTTCGTCGGTGTCTGCAGAATTCCTTAGCTCTTCCTTCAGCTTGTCTGATGAGCACTGTATGAAGTTCTTCTTCATCAGTTTCTCTTCATCATCCTCTTTTTATTCACTCCCCTTAATCCCATTCGTAAATGAATTAAGCTTGTCTCTTATATAGACATTATATTCATTGATTCTTGATTCTTGATTCTTTATTCTTGGCGTGATAAGAAATCCATCCAATTAGATTTAAAGAATAAATCTTGATTTGTCTCATAGATACCTTCTTTCCAACTATACAAATTAGCTTTAAATCAATCACTTATCTCTGGTCGAATAAAACAAAGTAAACAACTAGTTAAGTCTATTTATAGCTCTACCGGCTAGATATTTTGTCATTTTCTAAAATCTCGGTTATGTCAGTCACCACTGTAGTTAGTCATCAGTGACAAGTGACTGATCTGTCAATGACACTCTAGTTAGCTTTGTGATCTCGGTCTGTCGGGCATCATTGGAATTTTACTCATCGGGTAACTCTGTTTCTTTGGTCGTCGGGCAACCTTCTGACTTTACTCGTTGGGCATTCTGTAGTTTTCTTCATCAGGAAACACTATGCTTCTCATGATCAGGTATCACTGTGATTTTTCTTCTTTGCTCTGTCCATCGGTGTGCACTCCGTCGATGTTGTTTGTCACTTAGTGAATACTTGACATTTATACATTGCTGAAAGCATAACTTTGGTTTCTTTGGTTCTCTGAAGTCTTTGGCATGACCATACATATGATATCAAGTTGACATCAATGAAAATATAGTCCATTAACTGATTTAATGACCTGCATTATGTTTCAACTTAACATTATCAAACATTCAATTAGTTACATGTCATCAATCTCTCCCTTTGGCATTGATGGCAACATACTATATTATCTCACTATACTATTTGTAATACAATATGAAATACAACAATTGAGATTCACCAAACTACCAATCTTTTGTTTTGTTAATCGATAAATGTCTGACCATCGGGAAGCTCTTGTTTTATCTTAGAATTGATTCTTTCAGCTCTCTATCTTCTAATGTGTTGATTTCTTTCCCTTGAGTGTTCTTCTCTTTTGATATCTTTTCCTCTTTCTGAAACTCTCCCTTTGTATAATCTTTCCATACAATTTCTCATATAATTTATCTCCCTATGGATATAATCACTCCCTATTGGAGTAATGTGTTAATGGATAATCTCTCTCCTTTTCCAAGAAATCTCTCTCCTTTTACAGGAAATCTCTCTCCTTTTATAATAGGATGTGATAATATGGATAATCTCTCTCCCTTTGAAAACAATGCCAAACAAATATCTTTACAAATATATGACATTAATGTCAAACTATCTTTTCTTTCCATCCATAATATATTCCTTGAATTTCCCTTATCCATCAGCAATACAACAATATACTCTAGTGCTTGGTGCTGATATATACCTGTCTGTATATAGATGTAGCCTTGAAGTTCATCTTTTTGCTTTCATCAACATTAATGATGTTCTGATAATATGTAGGCTAATGCAAACTTCTAGTGATTTTACTGACTGGTAGACAAGGGTTTGACCCCTAGTCTCTTTCTCAAGTATTCAAATGTATCCTTGGGAAGTGGCTTGGTGAAGATATTAGGTAGTTGTTCTTTGGATTGCACATACTCAAGTGTCATCTCCTTTTCTTGAACTTGTTCTCTTAAATAATGATACTTGATTGCAATGTGTTTAGTCCTAGCATGCATGAATAGATTCTTGGAAATGTTTATTGCACTGGTATTATCACAATAGATAATTAGTGGTTCTAGGATCTTCATATGTATAACTTCTAGTAACTATTTGAGCCATGCAATATTTGAGCAATTTGTAGCAGCAGCAACATACTCTACTTCTGCAGTAGACGGAGAGATGTATCCTTGTTTTTTGCTAATCCATGTGATAAGTACATGTCACCCATAAAGAATGTTCCTCCAATTGTTCTCTTTCGGTCATCAAGATTTCCTTCCCAATCAGCGTCGGTAAACACCTTAAGTTCAAATTTTCCTTGTCTTTTATACCATAAGCCATATTCCTCGATGTTCTTCAGATATCTTAAAATTCTTTTCACAGCAGTCATATGTGATTCACTGGGGTTAGCAGAAGATCTAGCAACAATTCCTACTGCATGTGCACTATCTGGTGTAGTGTGTACAACATACATGAGTTTTCTAATCATTGATCTGTACAAAGTCTGATTTACCTCTGATATCTTGTCCTCCTTTGTCAACTTACATCCAGTAGCCATCGGTGTTCCAACTGGTTTGGAATCTTCCATCTTGAATATTTTATGGACCTCTTTAATGTATTTTGACTGTGTAATGAAAATACCTTCACATTGTTGCATGACTTGTAGAACAAGAAAGAACTTGATCTCACCAAACATAGACATCTCAAATTCTTTTCTCATCTCATTAGCGAATGATTTGCATAGCATATTATTTCCTCCAAATATGATGTCATCAACAAATATTTTAGCAATCAAAGTGTTAGCATCAATATCTTCCTTCAAATAAAGATTATAGTTTTCACTAGTCCTTACAAATCCAATACTTATAAGATAGGAATGAAGCCATTCATACCAGGCTCTAGGAGCTTGTTTCAATCAATACAAGGCTTTATGAAGTCTACATACCATGTTTCTCTTGTCTGGATCTACAAATCCTTTTGGTTCCTCAATGTATACTTCTTCTTCAAGTATTCCATTTAGAAATGTTGACTTGACATCCATCTGGTATACCTTGAATCCTTTGAATGTAGCATAAAAAAGTAGTATTCTTACACCTTCTATCCTAGCAACTGATGCAAAGGTCTCTGCATAGTCAATACCTTCCTCTTGTGCATACCCCTTGCATACTAGTATTTCCTTGTGTTCTTGTGACTTCTCCATTCTCATTCAGCTTGTTCCTAAATATCCATTTAGTACCGATGACATTCTTGTCATCTGGTCTTGGCACAAGTGACCATGTCTTGTTCTTCTCAATCTGCTCAATCTCATCATTCATAACAATTATTCATTCTTCATTATCAAGTGCAGCATTGACAGATTTTGGCTCAAACTCACAAATTAAATAACTTGTGTTCAGAGACTTACTTCTTGTTCTTGTACCAGCTTTCTTGTCTTCTATGATCTGGATCTCTAGATGGTTCCTTCTTACATACCTGGCAAGAACTGGTTTAGCTCTTTATCTATCATCTTGATCACCATTTTGTACTCCATTCTGTTCTTCATCACCTTGCACATTATTTTGATCATTATCTCACCGTCAGTATTTGCAGCCTAACCGTCAGTTACAACATTATGTTGCTCTAGATTTGAACACTATTGCTCAGGCAGAGTGTTAAGTTCTTCATAATATACAAACTTGTTGTAGTCCTTTGGTTCTTTTGTGCTTTCCAGCTCATTCTTTTCTGCAAATTCATCTATCTTTACATTTTAACTTCAATAATTTTGTTAGAGGCCTTAATAAGACATTTATAAGCCTTTTTTTGGTGGAATACCCTAGAAAGACTCCTTCATCACTCTTGGCATCAAGATTTCCATTTCTATCATCTTAAATTACATCTTTTATAGCTTCATATAACCCATAGTTTAGTCTAGAAACCTTACTAGGCTTCTCTCTCTCTCTCTCTCTCTCTCTCTCTCTCACACACACACACACACACACACACACACACACACACACACACACACACACACATCTTAGTTTTGGAAATGATGAAGACCTAATTCAATTGGGGAATTAGTGTTTCCTTGTCTCCTTGACCTTGATAAAAAAATCCTATGCATTGATCTAATTTATTGTGAGAATGATTTTTTCACATACTCCCACTAAATTGAGGGCTAATTGTACCATCCTAAAAATTTAGCATCTATAATTAGATGCTCTATTAGGCCCGATTTGGTGACTTTTATATTTTAATGCCCATTATGCTTCATTCAGCATCCTAGCTCTTTTGCTTCCTGCATTTTCTCTTTATTCAAAACCCCCCTTTAAATTTGCCACTTATATACCACTTATATACCTTCTCACATTTTCTTAGATATAAGTGGCCTACCTCTCCTCATTTTGGTAACTAAGAAATTATTATTTCAATTTCCCTCCTACAATGTTGCATCTAAGCATTGAAGATCAATTTTCAAGAATCCTAAGTCATTTGGAAGACAATCTTCTCTATTGTAGAAAGCTTATTTCTCATGATGGACAAGAAGAGGATTTTTTAATCAAATGAGAAGATCCTTTGTTCCATCTACATGCATTTCATTCATCCATTCTTTAAGGAAAGAGTTGTCAATCATATCAACCTTGAAGATATTGGAGAAGCATTCATTGATTCATGCACATGTATGAAATGCATCCTTGATTCCTTCAAACTTTATAAGGTTCAACAATACTATCAAGAAACATACAAGAATCTTCATGAATATGTGAGATCTCAATATTCATTCATGAAGGTATACACATATAAAAGCTAGATCTAATATTTGCCTTTGATGTTACATATTTTTCCTTTATGTATTTTTATTTCAATTTTAAGGTTAATTCCTAACGAGCGGTTTTACTAAGGAAATCCCATGTCAACCGAAAAAATTTCCCATTTTTCTATGTGCAAGAATAGGTGATGAAGATACTCTCGTCGATCTAGAAAGTACAGGATCCAAGAGACAATCTCTAAAACTTTCAAGAAAAATTATAGGGTACACGGTGACTAGGCAACCTATACTTGGGTACATGGAAACTACGTGACCTATGCCCTTAAAACCAAGCTCAGATTTTAACCATAGGTCAATATTGCGATATTTTTTGTTTATGTTCATTACAGGTGTATTCCTAATTGATCTCTAGCTATTTGTTTAAAATTGAAAGTTTTCATCTAGCTTACTTAGTCTTATATTTTGCATTAGTCAATCCTATTTCCTCGAATCCATCTCATGATAATAATGATTATGATAGATTATTGAACTCACTTAGTGCTTAAGTCCTACTTGATTCTAGGGTCACTTTCCTTTTGATTGTACAATTAGGAAAAGGTGGATCCTATACACATATTTATCAACACCCCTTTATCCCCCTTTATCATTATACACCCAAAAGTGTCAACTTAGAAAATATTAAAACATGAATATAACATAGCTTTAGTTCTAGTAATGAAGTCTCTATCACATATATCAAGTTATGGGATTATATGCTAAAGCTTTTATCATGTAACTGCATAAAAAATAATTAAATTCTAATAAGGAATCAAAAGAACCTATCATTATATGAAGCACATAGAGAAAATCTCAATAGATATAATTGTATTGTGTATAAACAATTTTTCTAATTGGTAGAGCTCTTACCATGATTTTATGGATAACAATAATATCAAAGCAATTTATGTTCTATTTAAACTTTGCAAGTTCCTCATATGAACAAAATGTACATTATTTAGTTTTTCTAGGATATTTAATGTTATTTGCATTCATCTAACTTTTATATTTTTTTAAAAGTGAGCCCGTCATGGAATTGCTAGTATATGATTTTATCTACATTTGGAGCAATGTTGTTCTTGCAAATCAATTTCAAGGCATAAGGTAACTTAGTGTCTCAATCATTAGAAGTAAATATGGTTTCGTAGTAATGAGACTAGATGCATATCAAGACTATTATAATTTTAATACCTATATATCATCAATCATGACTTTCAATTGAGGGTTACGTTGCATTTTTTCCTCGTCACTTACCATTTATTGGTAACATTAATAAAATGAATCCATACATGTGTATTATGCTTCGAACATAATCAATATAAGGTGAGCTTAGTCACACAACACTACAAGGGAGAAACAAGTAATCATCTGTCACCACAAGTGAAATTATAGATTACTTACTCCGTCTAAACTATATTTAATTATAACAAGCATATGGTAGAAAGGAACCGACTATGTTAAATGTATAGTGACAATAAGCATCATCCTTTCTATAATTAGTGTAGTCGATTCTAAAATGAGTTGTTTCTTCCTTATATGTTTTCTTATAATATAATAACATGTCTCATTGTATCATAGAGATTAATAATTACAAGTCAAATGATCGATGGTATTGGAAAAAAGAGAATGATATGAAAATTAGTTCGCCTAGTGTTAGTTAATCTATATTGAGGGTGTAGGATAAGCTAATAGAGATAGAATCGCAATGGTGTGCCCAATACATATCAACCTATATATTCCTCAAAGGGATATTTCTACAAAATTAGTGATGATGTTGTCCCAAATTAGCTATTTTAAATTTAAGTCATTAGTATAACAAATTATAATAATTCAAATCACTAAGAGATCCCAAAATGTTTAAACTCAAATTTTAATTGGTCATAGGTAAACATTCATAACCAAAGAACTTGATTTAAAATATGAATTCACTCAACTAAAGATTTCTCATAATATTCATCTTTTTATTAATGTTAAATAAGTTCAAGGACTAACATGCCACATAAGATTAAATTCCAAAATAGATGTGAAGTCACATAGCAAACTTTACAAGTCGAAAATGAATATGATTATAAATTATATCAATATTATATTGTTTCCTCAACAAGATATGATACATCATAATCGATAACAATTTAAACCAACTTGTCGAAAAAAACCCATTACAAAAATAATAGATATTTTGACCAACACAAAAGTATAGATCAAGTAAGAGATACACTAAACAAAATCTTTGAAATATATTCAACATAATGAATAGTAATAGTACAAGAGTCATCGACTTGACTAACATAAGTATAAAAATATCTTTACAATAGATTATATGAAATTAATAAGTATGTTAATATGATATAATAACAACTTGGATGATAAGGTTATCATTCAAGCCAATATTACAGCAAATATTAGTATGTGTAACTTGAGTTAAAAATCAATACAGACGAGAATGTATATTAATATCTATATATCAATGTTGAAACTTAAAGAGTATTGCATTGTTGAAGGTAGAATATTATAAAATTATTATTGGTATAGTTAGTGATCTTTAAGTAAACTAGGATTTTCTTTTTGGAAATTAATTTAGTGGCTTTGATTAATGGTCAAAATTATAGTTCATTAGTTTATAATTTTTAAACTATAATCTTATAGTATTACCTTAAGTTGGTTATTACCATTTTGATCATATAGGCTTTTTTAGTAGTAAGACGTAACCATGTTAAATTTATCATTCTTGGTTGCTTGAAATTTTAGATAATTTTTTTTTTTTTTAGGCAAAAGTGGCAAGCCACTATAATATTTTATTAAAATCTGATTCAAAAGGTCAACTAGGAAAGATAATTTTAGATAATTGATATATAGTTGACACCATTATAAATAATACTGAAATGTTGATATGTTAACTTTGTTTTTTGACATTACATAACTTTCCTCATAGACGTTTGGTACTAAGGAATACAAGCAATACAAGGTTAATTGCAGTTTTTTCATAGCTTCGGTAATTTGGTGGCTTATTTCCCTTGTGTTGTTAAGAAATTGATGTAAAAAAGGGGCAAAGTTTATAACTAAAATATATACAACCCCAACCCAACAGAAAAAATGAGACATCACCAAAACCAATCTTCTAGTTAGTCTCTTCTTGTTCCAATATTGTGTAAATATTGAGGCTTTATACACTTGTGGCTTTTGATCCCTAAATCATTGTAGTCGATGATGTGCTACTCATGAAATTAAAGAGCCTATATGTGATGACCTTTAATCTATCTTTTAGATAGTGAATTAGGATGTGAACACTCAATGAGGATAAGTATATAGAGTGGATATTGACTAATACTAAAACTCATGCAATGATATGATCAAAATAAGTAAATAATTTTGATTGAGGAAGGTAGTCTATAGGGAGGTGATGAAATTCAACATGATTTTTTTTTATTGCCCACTGATAGCATATATGCTTTGGTGGAGTATCTATAATTATTATTGGTGACCTTGCAAAGATTTCTGCCACCTATAATGGACAAACCTATATACACAAAAAATGTTTTGTCAACAAGGGAATACTCCAACACAAACACAATTTTGTCAAGCATTATACAATATATGGAATGTAGTCTGAACACAAGAAGATTGGAAATTATTAACAAAATAAAAAAAACAAACAATTAAAAACAAGTTTAAATGAGAAATTTAATATTTCAATAAATATATTTTTTACTAATGATTTAGTATGGCTACATAATAGAAAAATGTTGAAACAACTAAATCGTCTATCTACGATGAGCATCACAACAAGTACTAGAAGTGAAATAGATATCAAAGCTCACAAGGAAAAACTTGAGAAATAAATGCTACTATAAAAATTCAAATGAATCATTCTCACAACCAACCTATGGACACAAGCATGACTTGTAAATGGAGCTCTTGGAAATTTTTTTGACATTATTTACAATCCTAGCTCTAGATCACTAGACATTCTTGCATAAATAATAGCATGTTTTGATACCTATAGAAGGTCATCATGGAATGAAGATTATCCAAAATTCATAGCAATATCACTTGTATCCCTTGGTAATCTTAACAAAATCCTACTCACAATGGCATGGACTATTACCATACACAAATCCCAAGGACTAACACTTTAGTGAGTAACAATTTATATTGGGAAAATAGAAAGACAAGGACTGACATTTGCAACTATATCTAGAGCCAAGTAACTAGAGGGCCTTCAAATTAAACCCATTTTCTCCTTTGAGAGAAACTCCAAAATGACGTCTCTTTATAAAATAGAAGGTGTGTAATTTTGAGCCCAATCTATTTCATATTTTATGTAATAAACCATATCACATGAAATCTATTTTTACACATCTCACATTTTACAAGTAGTACTCAACTATAAGATAATATATTTATGGTTTATAGGTTTGCATTCTTGTAGGAAATTTCCATCCATGACATCTCAAAACTCATGGTGATTGTCAATTATATTCGATACAAAATTTGAATTATTTTGGCTTAAACAAATTTTTGTTACATTTTTTTTGAATAAATACAACACATGAAATCAAAAACCCTACCTTTGATGTGTAGGTACAAGAACAATGTAGGCATCTCAAAAATACATAACAATCATGTTTTAGTTCATCAATTTTGATATTGTAGTATTTTTCTATTGAACATGACATGTGTGTTTATAAATTTAACACATGTTTGTAATAAAATGCAAATGCAAGGGTACGTATAATTGAACATATTAAAATTATTATTTATGATTCATTTTAAAATTTCTTCTTGAACTTATCATCAAAGGAATAATTTTTGAGAATATTTTTCCTTCTACCCCAAATTAGAAATTTGTCTATATATTTTGTTTTGTGTGTTACACTATCTGTTTGTTCTCTCCTAAAACATTATTATCTTTTTTATTTTTAGATAGATATGAAAAAATAACATTTTATGTATTTTAAACTCAACTTTTTTTAATAAAAGGACATAGGTCTGAACTATATTAAATTAATTAAAATAAATATTAAAATAAAAAGATCCTTAATCTACTAGCATGAAGGTAATATAGTCACACTTCTGACAAATCAAATTGAATCTACTACCATTAGGGAAGAAAACACCAACCATACAAACCAATTTTGATCCACTGAGAAAGGATTCCAAACACAACACCCACCAACGGACCTAGGCATCAAAATAAGATGACAATGTTGATGGAAGTGATTACGGATTGATACAAGATTTCTAGGTTAAGGGAAGATTAAGAAGACCCAAAGCAAGACAAATTTTGAACAATTATGATGCAATGAATAAGTATCTGAACGATGCCCATACACAAAACTCTATGGAACTGGTAAAAGATGAGTTGAGAAACACTTTAATTACAAACTCACCTTTCTTAAAGAAAAGGAAAAACTTATGTACAAACTCTACTACATAAAGCTTACAGACATATGCATTTTGCTGCTGAGGAACCTTAAAATCAGACTAGGTAGTCAAACTTCCAGTCTTGTCTTCAACAATTTATGTTATAGCATGTTGCATTGCTTCATTTACTCTGAACATTGTCACAGAATTGAGATGCAAAATCCATGGATGGGAAGAAGATGTCTGATAATCTAGACCAAAAATAATAAATAAGTGTCAATGTAATGTTTTAGATGTTTACAGATAGATATGCAAAAATAAAATTTGAACTATTTTAAACTCATGGGCATGAAAAGTTCATTTTCTAAATGTTAAAATGAAGAATTGACAAAGTAAATTAGAAGCTTAAAAAAAACTCAATATCCAACATCAAAGATCATTGATTGTCTACATCTATAATTAGTCTTCAACTCTTTTGAGCAAGGGTTATCTAAATCAATCATTTTCTCACCTCCCATAATGTCTTGCATATTTTCTTTTGACCACACTTTCTTGAAGAAGGGGAACTAATCTATCACAACTTCAAAAAAACTAAATCCAAATAAATTGTATAATTTCTTATATGGTTTGAAGTTCAAACCAAAATTTTGTATTTTGGTATGGATACATTAATCTAGTGTTGATGGATTTCAACATATATGTCTTATAGATCTTGTATAAACATGCATATTTTGTACATAAAATATTTTCATTTAAAGTAATTTATCTCCTATTCACATATCAAATTATTCTCTTTGACATATGATCTAATATATAATTTCCTATCAACAAAACCCTTGCACCTTTTTTTGGTGCAAGTGCTAGTATGTAATTTTATTAAATATTGTTGTTAATTTAAGTTCTCACAACCTTATTTTAAACTTTTAAGTACATATTTTAAACCACAATTTTTTATTTAGTTTAAATTAAAATAAATGTAAAAACGTCTATAATGTATTTACAAAGTTTATGCTTTGAGATTGAAATATATATTATTTGTTGATTGAGATTTATGACAAGGTTTAAATAATTTTTAATATTATGGATGTAACACTAATTATATAATACACTATATTTATAGTTTTAAATATTAAAAAAAGTAAATTACTATTTTATAATTTCTAAATAGATGATCAATACATATTTTATATTTAATAATAAGTTTATATAATTTAATATATGTATAATATTAAATTTTAATTTAAATAATGTAAACATAACTGATATTTAATTTCAATTATTTTAACTTTATAAATAAACAAATTTTCTATATAAACTTTATATATATATATATATATATATACTCACTTTTTATATAATAACTATCCTCATCAACCATCTCTTGATAGTTAGATTTTTTTCTTATTAAGAACAGTCCGTAAAGCTCCTTCATTACCATTAGACAGCTGGATTTGTTGCAGATTTGAGACACCGTAGTGAAAGCTCCTTCATTTTGACTACCATTAGGGATTGTTACAGCAATAATAATAATGTGGATGATGTGGATGATTGAAATTTCATCACCCGAATCATTAGTGGAGTTTCAGAAATATTAGAAAAGTTCTTAAAAGGAAATTGGAAACATTAAGATTTTAGTAATCAAAATTTAATTAACATTATAAAATCAAATAAAATTATATCAAAATATATGACATCTTAAATTATATTAAGATAGTTAATTTAATATCAATAATATTAAAATTTTATATCATCATTAATTGCACATAAATACAATTCTTTAAAATTTAATAATTTTAAAATTCCAAACATTATTCTATATATTAAACTACTTGCATAAATAATAGAGTGCAATTGAAAGAAAAACACACTAAAAAGGCTTACCCTGTTTTTAATTGGATCATCAGTCAAGCGGACGATGAGAAGGAAGCATTCCAATGGCATGAAGCTCCATTAAAAATATCTGTTAAATCACTTGATCAACTTCTTACATAATCTCATCATTTATACTACAATAGAGCAACATTTATAAAGACGCGTTACAAAATAGTCATGCCACTTATTAAGTTGCAGAAATATGAGGACAGGTAACAAAATAGGCATGCCACTTATAAATTTGTATGTGCCATCTTTTCGCAGTATATTGTTTTACTTCATTGAGTTGGCCAATTGAGTTAAGCCCAAGTAGAGCGTGTTAAGCGGAAATAGTGACTGCTAGCTTAGGATTTTCAAATTTTATTGGGTAAGAAACCATATTCTGCCACTTTGTATGCATGCTATTATGGCGATTTATTTTTCACTAATTTAATGACTATGTAATGTAATATTTACTCTTGAACTCTCAGTGCTTTTCTTTCCACATCAGAAGAATCTTCGTTGAATTTTTAAATTTCTGCTTGAACCTCTTTTGGTTTTCGGAGCAATATGTCTTCACAGTCCATATCAATAAATATAAAGAGCTTTTGGTGTAAACTATGTGGCGGATTTCCAGACTCCGTAGGTTTTTGTTTTTGTTTTGGCATGAAAAAATTTTCTGTATACCATCTGCATATCAGCACTTCATATCTATTCCCTTTTCTACTCAAGTAGAGTTGCTAACGTTGTATCAAATGTTGCATCCAAGAGTAAAGACCAAATTATCAAAGATTTGTTGAATGGTTTTTAGCACTACGATCTTGTTGTGGAAACTTGACATAATTGATGACATCTTTAAGTGCATGATGCGTGCATACCACGTTGGCCGAGCTATTACATTCAAAATATAAACACATTCCAATTGCTCAATAGCGGAATCGAAGTCACACTAGAGGATATATTAAGGCTTTAAAGGTTGTTGGTCTAGAGTAGATATGTTGTGCGAAATAATCATACCTCCCAACAAGCGTAAAGATATTTGTATGAGCATTGCATCAAGGGAGAGGAATATGAATAGAGTGAAGTACCCCTATGGACATCATGGAAGGTAATATGTCGGAGAGGTGCATGAGAATTTTGATGCCTTTTGTATTGGCTAAGCAATGGGAATTAAGTACAAACATTTTCTACATATTTATTGATTAAAATTGTAATCATATTGGACGATATATGGGGAATAATAAAGTTATTAGGTCAAGGTGAATATCTCGCGTTAAGTTGAAATACCACCAAATATGTGGAATGAGAAGGAAAAGTGGGAATTCTTAACAACATAAGGGCCCGTTTGGTGCCAAGCATTAACCTGGAATAAGCATTAGTTAATGCTAGAATAATTTAATTCTTTGTTTGGGGCATTTTTTGAATTCTGGAATTAAAAAACTAATCCCCATTTTGGGGCTTATGCTTGCATTAGTTAATTCTAAAAAAAAGCTGGAATTCATTTCTTATTTGAGAATAAGAAATTTATGGATCCAAAATTTATTTTTTTTATTAATTTTTTTTTAAAAAAATTGTTTTTGAAATCTTTTTTTCATCTTTTTTTTTTTTTTTAATGTGGGTATGTATATATATACACACACA
>MU227720.1:1893819-1933858 GCA_018584345.1 Thuja plicata | reverse complement strand
TGGGATCCAAACAGAGAATAGCTTATTCCAGCTTTCATTTTTAGAATTAATTAATTCAAGAATAGGCCCTTATTCTGGAATAGGCCTATTCTGGATAAGTTAATGCCATGCACCAAACAGGCCCTAATGGTGGGGAATGTGTCTACTGGGTGTGAGTGAATCTATTTAATTCTTGTATTGGTTGTGTTCTCAAATTCTCATGGTTCATCCCTTGCATTTGACATGATTAAAACTATGAATGATATAGAATGGCACACAATATAATAATGAGGTAGGTGCACACTCAACCACATATACCACAATCTGCATAGGTTTACTAATGGAGGATCAAGTGTCTATGATGTACACTAAGAGGATACTCTTTAGAACAACTTGATAGTGAATGTATCTCGGAGGTACAAGTGAATCTCTTTAATTCTTGTATCACTCTATTGCCAAATGGTAAGGATTCATTCCTTGCATATAGTATAATTAAAATAGTGGATGATATAGAATAGATAATAATATATCCATGTGGGAGATGTGGGAGATGCATGTTCAAACACATATACCACAATTTATATAGATTTACTAATGAGGGAGGATAAACTATTTAAGCCAGAACACCCCTTGATGGGTAGGCATTTGAACACATATGCGTTGTAAACTCTACTTCATCATTGTTGATAATGAAATGATGAGAAACTAGATGTATTTATGTGGAACACTAATAAGATGCATTAATAATGAATTTTCACACGATATAGAATGTTTCCATAAATACTCAAATGAACTAAAAAATTTACCTACTTTAATTTCATAAACTTCTAAAATTTTCCCAATAACTGAAAACATTATAAAATAGATAGAGAACTAGAAAGTAGACCTACGAAAGAATAACTCCCAAACAAAATCGATGTTGAAACTATTGTTATAAAGTAACTTGAGGCATATCCAAAATAGATAGGCAAAGGGCAATTGAAAATTTGA
This sequence comes from Thuja plicata, assembly GCA_018584345.1. Taxonomy (NCBI): domain Eukaryota; kingdom Viridiplantae; phylum Streptophyta; class Pinopsida; order Cupressales; family Cupressaceae; genus Thuja; species Thuja plicata. The sequence goes on along the minus strand of MU227720.1, from coordinate 1,932,889 downwards.
CAAATTTATTTTTTTCAAAAATTAAAAAATATTCTCAAAGAAATAAATTTATAACAAATGGAGATCAAATCCCCTCGAAGATGGTTCTTTAAATCTCAAAGCCCAAGGTCCCAATGAAGTCTGAGGGGATAGGAAAGTGGATGTAGTCTCATCTCTAATTGTGTAGCTGCAACAACCTTGAAATTATGAGGAATGTTTATCCTATAAAATCCAAAACTTTAAAAAATGGCTATAAGAAAAAGCACTTGCACAATCAGATGACGTAGAACCAAAAGCTCTATTGTAATCAATGTATTTGGTCTATATATAATAAGCAGATTAAACAATGCACCTAAATAAATAGATAAATCTAAAAGATTACTCTAATTTAAAATATTGATATTAGTACATATGCCTTTGGAAAAAGAGAACACAAGCCTTATGCTAGTTCTTGCTAAACCATATTTTTAAGTTAGAGTAATATTGGAGTAATATTGATCATTTAAGGATTGTTAAAGAGTTGGGAAATCGTTAGGGAGCTAGTTAAGATATGATTACATGGAAGCTAGGATACCCTCACAAGCACTCCACTTTTCCTTTCTATACTTTTTTTTTTGAGAGAGGAAGTTGTATTTTTCTATCACTTACAACTTCTACTTGAAAAGCTAACCATTTCAATTTCAGATTTGGATAAAAATGAATGGACAAGCGTACTAGGTGCCCTAGTCTAGGAAGACAATGGCACTAGCCACCCTAATCCAAAAGGACAGGGCACTAGCACCTTAGTCAAAGAGAACTTTATGAGATATTTATTATTAGAATATTGGAAAAGTTAAATTAAAACTATCAAATTAAATTGTATATAAATATAGTAACTTAAAATACATAAAGCTAAACAGCAACTTCTGCACATCGCCCGTCTAACAGACACCACACCATGTGACCACTTGCCAATGAGGCACCATGCTACCAGATCCAGCCAGCCTCTTATTAAAAACTATATAAAAAAATAGTTTAACATCGTCTTATTAAAATTTGACCAACTGTTTCACTGCATTCTTTGAATGTGACCTTAGAATGAAGTGAAACAGTTCCTGAATATTTTGATCCTTTAAATACAGACAGTGTAAAAAACATAGCTATTTTCGATATCTATGGTCGGTAGAAAAGTCAATTACTTGCTCATGGACTCTCTGATGCTAAGCATATATTTGATGGTATGAACTGATGTGGATACTAATATGGCAGAATATTCTTTCAGATCTATCTCTATCCAGTTTGCATTCTTTAATCTGCTTATTAATCATCAAGTACAGATAGCTTTACAGCTGACACAACCGAAGCTTGATTCTACATGATCTTAAACTGTGCGATTGGCTTCCAAATAACAATTATTTAAGTTTTTGGTGGTAGATTGTCCTCATGATTTCAATTTTCGAAAACATAAACTTATGTCTAATATTCAGTTAATCTTTGCAGGAAACCCTTTTGTTTGTGCATTCTGTTTCCTTGGGTACATTCTCTACTAATCTGGCTTTTTTTTCAAAAAATTTCAAATTTTAAAATGATTTATTTACTTACCACTGGATATTTTTAGCCAGAGCTTTGACAGAAGTTGTAAATGCGTCCATGGCATTTACCTACCACTGAATGTATTTTGTTGAGTTTTAATCTTAATTTGGTAGGATTATAACATTGTGTGGCACAAATTATGAGTCCAATATCACAGCACAATTCTATTTTAAATACTCTTATGCAAAATTAAACTTCTACAATAAAAATCCATGATTTAACAATTTAAGTTCAAACCCTAGAACTGGTCCAAAACATTGGAAAAAAAGACAATATGGTATATTCCCATATGCACAAAGCAACTCTGAAATTTTGTAAATCATTGAAAAGTTCAACTTAAAACCGCTACAGTTTCGGATGTGTGCTTAGGACCAGTGGAACTGTACTTTGTGAGTAAGATCAGACTCTATAGTAGTTGAACAATTTGATTACAGTAGCTCATCAGAACTGGTTTAGATTTTTGTATTTAATGGTCTTATTTGATTTGCACGAAAATTTATATAATGTAACTGAGTGGGTTAAAAGAAGAATATATGTGTGTGCTTGTGGATACAATTTTTGTAATAGCTGTAGCAAGAATGTCCTATTTTCATTATAATATTATTCTATGAATCACATTTATTTTTTTCATTTTGATAAATGTGTAAAATTAAATTTAAACTCATTTATTGTGTTATTTTAATTGAATAAAACTCTATAGAAGTAAATAAGAAAACATTTAAATTTAATTAATAAAAATATATTTCTTAATTTTTAATATTCTGAAATTAATTTAAGCCGAGAGAGTTTTGACATACCATCCAAAATGAAGAACAAACGGGAATGTTTGACATGAGAATTAGAGGGAATAGAAAAAGAAAAACCTAAGCTTAAACTTAAAGTCTAGAGGGTGGAGGAAAATAAAGGCAACCATCTAGCTAAGTTAGATATGTGTCTTTAATTTCTGATTGGAAGTGTCTATTGAATGCATACTTTAGACAATTTTGGGTTCAATTACCAAAAGAATAAATTTTTTTCATAAGAGCGATTTTTTAACAACTCCTACTCTATTTATTGATTTATTAAAAATATATATAAAAATACCCTTTTGTAGATCTATATGTGAACTTTTCTACAAATATATCTTTTAAACATTTTAATTACTTTTTATATTTTTTATTGAAAGTAGTCATCAACACAAAAATATACGATTGATTATCTTGTCACGAAAAATCGCAAAATTTGTTTTAAAATTGTGAAAAAAAATATGATGCAATATTAGAGGAAAGAATCTACATCAAGAGGATATAATTTATTTCTATTTTGGATAAGGGTAAGTGCACCAAGATGGTGTGCAAAAAGGAGGGTATAAGTGGCCACTTTTATCTGAAATCAAGTAAACCTAAACTTCAAAGAGAAATTTGAGATTCAAGCACTCACAATTAAAAGATGTGTAAATAACAAGAATTATAGTACTCTAAATCTTGTTTCTAAACTACTAAAGTTTTTTAAAAATAGATAAGATTAAGAGGGTCAAATATGTTGCGCACAAGAAATTATTCCTACAATTTTTTGAAGTGGGCACATCGTAAAAATCAGGTGTCTGTTCGTGCGCTAGACATAACTTGCATAAAAATAATTGAAAATGCAAACTTCTTTTTTAAAATCTATATAGAATCAGATCTAGAACAATAATATGTTATTTATTTTAAATTTGGTTAGATCTAACTTTATTAAGAAAATGGTAGACATATGTGTTGAAGAACTATTGAGACACTGGTAAAGAAAATTAAACTTTGCTATGCTAATGTTGTCCAAAAAATGGAAAATTTATATTAGAAAGCTCAACAAATGTGAAAAATTAGAGTGGAAATTTTACAAATACCCACTTGATGATGTGTAAACCTAATGACGATGAAGTTGACAAACCTATTCTGAAGAACAAAACACATGAAAAGGGAGGGAAATTGAGGAAAATGAAGCTCTAAGTCCCAACCTTGTTATCCAAGCCTATTAACTAGCCTTATTCTTAGCTTTTAAATTTACCAAACCTAAGCCTAATTAGGCTATTTGAATTTAAATTAATGCAATTGTGTTAGGGTTGTTTTGTTGTTGTGTTTTTTGGTGGGTGGCCACTTTTTTGCACATCATCTTGGTGCACTTACCCATAAGTAATTAAGATAAAGAGTGACGTAAAATAAAAATAGATATATTTTAGTACCCATAAATTTTTCATTTTATATTTAAATATACATTTATAAAAATAGTGAAAAGATATATCCATGCACTAAAGTTTCAAGTTATTTATACACACAAACAAAAATTGAATAAAAAAATTTAAAAAATACTATATAAAAGGTTGACTGGCGATCTAACTCTAATTTCAACATTTTATCAGCAACTAAATTTTAGTTTTTATTTATTGAAAATTATATTTCTATAATTTTTTAAATTTTTATAAAAATTACAAATATAAAATACATTAAAAATTAAATATTTCATTAGTTTACATCATTTAAAAATTCTCAACATATATCCCATGTTTTAGTGATTGAGTTTAAAAACTTGAATAAATGTTGTCCATTTCCTTTATAAAAGTGTGTCATAACTTTGTACCTTTACCCTCTCAGTACCTTATAAATGGTATTACATAAAGATATTGGTCTGAATTCATCTTTAAGCATATTGATTTATCTTTGTTTGGAATGAGAATTATAAAAGTGTTATTGATTTCTCTTAGAAATCTTCTAGACATTCTTGTTTCTTGTAATGTTGCACTCATCTCTGAACCTAATATTGGCCAACACTTCTAAAAAACACCAGTTGGAAATCCATCAAGACCAAGTTCTTTGTCTGGGTAAAGTTGATTTAAGGCCTTATGTATGTCCTCCTCAAATTTTTTCATCAATATATTTTTATCCTCCTCTAATACAATTTTAGGGATACCATTTAGCATCTCTTTTTGGGCTATCAACTCTAAACCCTCCAAATTATTTAGTAAAATTTAATAGAATCTCACTATATTTTTTTGAATCTCCATTTTATCTTGTAGATTTCTACCATCTTGATCATTGATCTTAATGATTATATTGACACTTCTCCTTTGTTTTGTATTCTTCTGAAAAATAATTATATTCTTATCTCCTTCTTCAAGCCAAATCTCTTTAGATTTCAGGTGTCAAAGGATTTCTTCTTTAGCCAAAATGTCCCCATAATCCTTTAATAATTCATTTTCCTTGAAAAAAATTTCTAACTCCATACTCTGAAATATTTGTTGTTCATTGAGTTCCTTGATGTGTTGTTCAATTGTACTCTTTGCTTGAAAAATATTCTTGAAATTATCCTTGTTCCAACAAAATAATTTTCTTTTGATTTTTTTCACTTTGGATATAAAAGAAAAAATAATTTGGATCATTCAAATTGGGATTAATTCCACCATTTATCTATGAATACAAAAAATTCTTCATCTTTCATCCATATATTATCAAATTTAAATGGGCAATACATTGGTTTATTATCTCCTATAATGTCCAGATGGGTGGGAAAGTGATAAAATCTTGATGCAGGATAAATGGATGCTTTAAAATCAAATGGGAAAGTAGTCAAGTCACCTTTGTATAAAAATCTATCTAATTTAACAGCTATCTGACTAAAACCAAGTCTTTTGTTATTCCATGTGAATGTTCTCCAATTCAACCTCCAAAATATTATTATTTTTCACCAAAATTTTGAAGTCTATGTGTGGTTGAAATTATTTTGTATGCCCCCTCTTTTTTTTGAGTGATTCAAAGAATGGAATTAAAGTCCATTCTTTCAAAGATATTTTGCTAACAATAGAGAAAGAATATAAAGATTAACCTAAAAAAGAGCCAGAGTAAATGTAATATCTTACATGAATTTAGCAAAAAAAGATAGCAATAATTATACTGCATCTCTTTTAAAAAATAATAAGTAGCTAGCTTATTGCAGAAACGTAAACATATGTAACAACAAAAGTCACAAAGAATCCAAAAAAAGAAAAAAAATGTTTACTTTTAAAAGGTCAGGCTCCCTACTATATGAAGTTGTAGCACGTGAGGGGAAGATATAGAGGGTTACACAAAGTTAATAGCACCTTTCCTACATAGAGAGAAGAGCTGGCGTATGGAGATAAGGAGAAGTAAGTTTAGAAGAAGTGAAACCAGATGTAAGAAAGGTAAAGTGCTACTTGAGCAATGTGGAGTGGGAGAGAGGTCGCGCGGGGGGGCTGTGAGGAGTCAACAACCAAGGGGAAGAAGACTACATGAGGATCTAAGAGGGATAGTTGCATGAGCAATGGGTAGGAGGGGTTGTGTGAGCAGCAAATTAGGAAGGGGTTGCAAAGGTAGGATAAAGATGGTATTGATAGAAATTACAACAAAAAAATGTGCAATAAGGGAGAATGAAAAGGAAGCCAAGAGGGAGGAGAGATAGAAAGAAGGGAAGAAAAAAAAGATTACAGAGATATGAAATGTAATAATGTAAAGCCTACGAGACAAAAAAAATGTTAGAACCAGTTTAGATATTAGCAAGAAAATAAAATGCAAACTTTATAAACCTTCCTGCAACCACCAAGAGTGATCAAAACTATTTTGAAGAGATTAAAGAAGATCTATGAAAAAATGTATCCACCCTACAAATATAATGTTCTGACAGCAACAAGGCCTGTAACAGATATATAAAACCAACAAACAAAGATTTAAACCCTCAAATAGATGTATATTAGAATAGTTTAAATTTTGCACCAAATGTTAGAGGAATATATTAAGATAAAAATTTAAAAATAAAATGCAGAATGAGAAAACTATAAATCCCTTGTGGTTGCTTGGCAGAGGGTGAGAAAATATAAACTAGAAGAATAATAAAAACTAGATAAATTATAAAAACTTCAAAGCCTGCAACTAATGATAGATCGATAAATTGTGCAAGCACACAAACAAGGATTGATGACATTTAATTGATTGAATGTTTGATAATGTTAAGTTGAAAGATAATGCAGGTCATTAAATTAGTTAATGGACTGTATTGTCATTGATGTCAACTTGATATCATTTGTATGGTCATACCAAAGACTTTAGAGAACCAAAGGAACCAAAGTTATTCTTCCAGCAATGCATAAAAGTCAAGTATTCATTAAGTGACAAACAACACCGACGAAGTGCACACCGACGGACAAAGCAAATAAGAATAGTCACAATGATACCTGATGATCAGAAGCATAGTGTCTCCCGATGAAGCAAACTACAGAATGCCCGACGAGAAAAGTCAGAAGGTTGCCCAGCAACCAAAGAAACAAAGTTTCTTGACGAGTAAAATTCCAATGATGCCCGACGGGTAGAGATCACGAAGCTAACTAGAGTCTCATCGATGGATCAGTCAATTGTCACAGACTACTAACTCCAGTGGTGACCGACAAAACTGAGAGTTTAGAAAATGAAAAAATATCTAGCTGGCAGAGCTAGAAATAGACTTAATTGGTTGTTTACTTTGTTTTATTCAACCAAAGATAAGTGATTGATTTAAAGCTGATTTGTACAGTTGGCAAGAAGATATCTATGAGAAAAATCAGGAGTTATGCTTTAAATCTAATTGGCTAGATTGTTTATCACGCCAAGAATCAAGAATCAAGAATCAATGAATATGATGTCTATATAAGAGACAAGCTTAATTCATTTATGAATGGGATTAAGGGGAGTGAATAAAAAGAGGATGCTGAAGAGAAAATGATGAAGAAGAACTTCATACAATGTTGATCAAACAAGCTGAAGGAAGAGCTAAGGAATTATGTAGACACCGACGAACAGTGAGCACAACATCAGAGAGTAGAAAGTATTGAGAACAAGGATTAAATTGATACATCGGTCAGAGAAGTAATGTACTTAAATAGATATAAAAATCTGCATTTCAAATTTGCAATATGAACAGGTCATAGTGTTTTAGTTTAACCATTAAAGCATCAAGTCTCTTAACCGAGTAAGACTTAACAATATTGTTTATATTGAGGTACATCTCAAGGAGTGCCAAAAAGGTTTACTCATGAAAGTAGCATTGGACTTGCCCAATACCTATTGACAGTCTAAGAAGGAGGATGATTCAAGGATGGTAGAAAAAGATGCCCGATACTAAGTGAAAACCTCTATGTATAAAATCCTCTAACATGGTTGCACTTAACAGTGTGGTTGTAACCTTTAAAATAGTTGGTTCCTAACAGGGCTCACTTCAAAAGAATGAAAATTTGGGGTACCGGTCCTACTAGTTTTTCCCCTAACAGTGTTTCCACATTAAAAATTCATGTGTTATGTGTGTATGATTCATTTCTTTACTGTCTTGCATCTTACATAGCTAATTCTGGATTGATTGGTATACTCTGCTTATTTACTGAGTTTTGGTAAATGGTTATACTGCTTATTAGTAATCAAGAAAGAATAAGAATTGATAGAGAAAACCGATAGGCAGTTAATCAATATTATTATTTCACAGCATGCATCTTGTAGGGACTTAATAATTTGAGATTTATTGATTGGTGGTTAAGTTTGAAAGATCAATTTGAGGCCACTGATTCAANCCCCCCCCCCCCCCCCTCTCAGTTATTACTAACAATTGGTATCAGAGCTTGTGAGATTAAAAAGGAAGGTTTCAAGACCTAAGTAAAGATCACAAGATGAACATACGAGATGTACCCAAGTTGAACAAAGAAAAATTTGCCTCATGGCAAAGCAGGATAAGACTCCACTTATCAGATATTGGTAATGATGTTACTCAATTCCAAGATATTGAATATGTGTTGCCCATAGGAGTACTGATAGTAGATTAATTGAGAGAGAAGCATGAGCACAACTACATGGTCATAGAGCTTTCTTACTCACTCTCTGATGCTGAATTTGAAGATGTCAAATATTTTAAAACTGTAAAGAAGATGTGGGATAAATTGAAGCTTGTACATGGAGGTGATACAAATTTTCTGAGAGCCAAGGCAAAAAGCCTTAGAGGAAAGTTTGATGATCTAATAATGAAATAAGGATAAAACATCACACAATATAGCACAAGAATCAAAGAAGTAGTCAACACTACATGAGGAGTTGGAGGTACACTTGAAGATGAGACAATGGTAAGTAAAATCTTAAGAACCTTACTGCTTGTATATGCTATTGGAGTTTCTCCCATTAAAGAAATGAGAGCAGTAGAAAACAATAAAGTCACTCTTGATAGCTTAATTGGTAGAGTGATTTCATTTGAGATGAATCACTTTGATAATAGTGTCTTACAAATATTAGAGTCGGCATTTAAATCTTCTATGAGAATAAGCAAATCAAGTCATAGACACACATCTAGAAGAGATAGTGAAAGTTAAAGTGAAGAAGAAGATCTAGATGAAATAGAAGCACTTATGGCTAGAAGAATGCAGAGAGGAAAAGGTAAATACAAAGGCAAGTTACCACTTGTATGCTTTAATTGTAAAGAGATTGTACACTTTGCTACAAGATGTCCTAATAGAAGAAAACATGACAGAGTTAATGACAGATCTTTTGAGAAGAAATCTGACAGAGGTGATAACAAAGATTACAGAAGTTACCGACAATTAGAAAGAAGAGATACTCGAGACTACAAGGACAAAGGCAAGAAAGCTATATACCTAGCTGCTTGCAAAGATGAAGATACTGACACCGAACCTGATGAAGACATCGAGATGGTGTTTGTAGCTGTGAAAGATGATTCAGATAAAGATGAAGGTATGTAGAAATTGCACTCATATCTAAGCTTAACAAGAATGACATCTAGATTATAGATAGTGGGTGCACTCACCACATGACCGGTGACAAAGAAAAGTTTAACACTTTTGAGTATTATAATGGTGGTACAATAAGAATGCGTAATGATACACCTTCTCTAGTTGAAGGTAAAGGAACTATAATGTTGAATAACTTGATTAAATGTAAAAATGCTTATTGGGTAAAAGGATTGATTTATAATCTATTGAGTGTTTCTCAGTTGAATAATTCAGGTCATAGAGTAGCATTTGAGAATAAGAAGGAAAATATCTTCAATGACTTAGGAAGACTGGTTGGTACTGGTGAACAAAAAAATGTAACTTATTCTATCTAAATGATACTAACACCACTTGCTTAATGACTAGAAACAAAGACATATGGTTGTGGCACAAAATATTGTGTCATGTGAATTTTGACAACATGATGAAAATAAGAAGGAGAAATGTAAGAGGCTTACTGACAATGTCAAAGCCCGACAACATCATGTGCAAGAATTGTCAAAAAGGTAAAATGACAAAGTCTAGTTTCAAAAGTAAAACCCACACATATGATGATATTCTAGAATTAGTCCATACTAATCTATGTGGACCAATGAGGACAAAGAGTTATTATGGAGATATATATTTTATTCTCTTTGTTGGTGATTACTCTAGAATGATGATAGTTATGTTTCTAAAAGATAAATCTGAAGCATTCAAGATGTTTAAATGGTATAAGTCTATGGTAGAGAAATAAAGTGGTAAGGATTTAAAATGCTTGAGATCAGATAGAGGAGGATATTTTATATCAGATGAATTAACTAATTTCTACAATGAGCATGGTATAAAAAGATAGGTTTCTGCACCAAGAACACCACAGCAAAATGGGATTGCTGAGAGAAGGAACATATCCATAGTTGATTGTGCTAGAACACTGATGATAGCGAAATGCATCACCCAAATCTTTAGAAGGGAAGTTGTCAGTACTACTGTTTACCCATTAAACAAAGTACAATTGAAGAAGGACACAAAGAAGACACCCTATGAGCTATGGTATGGTAAAACACCCAATGTAAGGTACTTCAAAATCTTTGGTAGTCAATGTTATGTCTTAAAAGATGATAGAAGTGGAAAGCTTGATGCCAAGAGTGATGAAGGAATCTTTCTAGGGTATTCCACCAAAATCAAGGCTTATAAATGTCTTATTAAGGCCTCTAACAAAATTAATGAAAGGGTAAATGTAAAGATAGATTAATTTGGAGAAAAGAATAAGCTGGAAAGCACAAAAGAACTAAAGGAATACAACAAGTTTGTATACTGTGAAGTACATAACATGCTGCCCAAGAAACAATGCTTAAATCTTGAGCAACAAAATGTTGTAACTGACGGTCATGATAATGATCAAAATAATGTGCAAGGTGATGAAGAACAGAATGAAGAACAAAATGATGATCAAGATGATAGACAAAGCGTTGAACCATTTCTTTCTAGATATGTAAGAAGGAACCATCTAGAGATCCAGATCATAGGAGACAAAAAAGCTGGTACAAGAACAAGAAGTAAGTCTCTAAACACAAGTTGTTTAATTTGTGAGTTTGAGCCAAAATATGTCAATGCTACACTTGATAATGAAGAATGGATAAGTGCTCTGAATGATGAGATTAAGCATATTGAGAAGAACAGGACATGGTAACTTGTGCCAAGACCAGATGACAAGAATGTCATCGGTACTATATGGATATTCAGGTACAAGTTGAATGAGAATGGAGAAGTCACAAGAAACAAAGCAAGGCTTGTATGCAAGGGGTATGCAAAAGAGGAAGGTATTGACTATCGAGAAACCTTTGTATCTATTTCTAGGCTACAAGGTGTAAGAATAATACTTTCTTATGCTGCATTCAAAGGATTCAAGGTACACCAGATGGATGTCAAGTCAGCATTCCTAAATGGAATACTTGAAGAAGAGGTATACATTGAGAAACCAGAAGGGTTTGTAGATCCAAACAAGAGAAACATGGTATTTAGACTTCATAAAGCCCATTATGGATTGAAAAAAGCTCCTAGAGCTTGGTATGAATGACTTCATTCCTATCTTATAAGTATTGGATTTGTAAGGACTAGTGAAAATTGTAATCTTTATTTGAAGGGAGATACTGATGCTAACACTTTATTGCTGAAATATTTGTTGATGACATCATATTTGGAGGAAATGATATGCTATGAAAATCATTTGCTAATGAGATGAGAAAAGAGTTTAAGATGTCTATGTTTGGTGAGATCAAGTTTTTTCTTGTTCTACAGGTCATGCAACAATGTGAAGGTATCTTCATTACACAGTCAAAATACATTAAAGTGGTCTTATTCAAGATGAAAGAGTCCAAACCAGTTGGAACACCGATGGCTACTAGATGTAAGTTGACAAAGGAGGACAAGACATCAGAGGTAAATCAGACTTTGTACATATGAATGATTGGAAAACTCATGTATGTTGTACACACTACACCAGATATTGCACATGCAGTAGGAATTGTTGCTAGATTTTATGCTCATCCCAGGGAATCACATATGACTGCTGTGAAAAGAATTTTAAGATATTTGAAGAACACCGAGGAATATGGCTTATGGTATAGAAGAGAAGGCAAATTTAAACTTAAGGTGTTTACCGACGCTGATTGGGATGGAAATCTTGATGACCAGAAGAGCACAACTACAGGAGCATTCTTTATGGGTGACATACTTGTCACATGGATTAACAAAAAGCAAGGATGCATCTCTCAGTCTACTATAGAAGCAGAGTATGTTGCTGCTGCTGCAAATTGCTTAAATATTGCATGGATCAAATAGTTACTGGAATGTATGCATATGAAGATCCTAGAACTAGTAATTATCTATTGTGATAGCACTAGTACAATAAACATTTCCAAAAATCCAGTCATGCATGCTAAGACTAAACACATTGCAATCAAGTATCATTATTTAAGAGAACAAGTTCAAGAAAAGGAGGTGACAATTGAGTATGTGCAATCCAAAAACAATTAGTTGATATCTTCACCAAGCCACTGCCCAAGGATACATTTGAATACTTGAGAAAGAGACTAGGGGTCAAACCCTTGTCTACCAGTCAGTAACATGACTAGAAGGTTGCATCAGCCTACATATTATCAGAATATCATTAATGTTGATGCAAGAAAAAAGATGAACTTCAAGGCTACATCTCTATATAGACAGGTATATATCAGCACTGAGCACTAGACAATATTGTTGTAGTGCTGATGGATAAGGGAAATTCAAGGAATATATTATGGATGGAAAGAAATGATAGTTTGACATTAATGTTAGATATTTGTAAAGGTATTTGTTTGGCATTGCTATCAAAGGGAGAGAGATTATCCATATTATCACATCCCTCTATAAAAGGAGAGAGATTTCTTGGAAAAGGAGAGATATTATCCATTATCACATTACTCCAACAGGGAGACATAATATCCATAGGGAGAGAAATTATATCAGAAATTGTATGGAAAGATTATAAAAAGGGATATCAAAAGAGATGAACATTCAAGGGAGAGAAATGAACACATCAGAAGATAGAGAGCTAAAAGAATCAACTCTAAGCTTAAGCAAGAGCTTACCAATGGTCAGACATTTATCAACTAACAGAACAAAAGATTGGTAGTTTGATGAATGTCAACTGTTGTATTTCATATTGTATTAGAAATAGTATAGTGTTATAATATAGTATGTTGTCATGAATGCCAAAGGGAGATATTGATGACATGTAACAGCTTGAATGTTTGATAATGTTAAGTTGAAAGATAATTCAAGTCATTAAATCAGTTAAGGGATTGTATTGTCATTGATGTCAACTTGATATCATTTGTATGATCATGGCAAAGACTTTAGGGAACCTAAGGAACCAAAGTTATGCTTTCAGCAATGCATAAAAGTCAAGTATTCACTAAGTGACAAACAACACCAATGGACAGAGCAAAGAAGAACAATCATAGTGATACCCAATGATTAGAAGCATAGTGTTTCCTGATGAAGGAAACTACAAAATGCCTGATGACCAAAGTCGGAAGGTTGCCTGACGATCAAAGAAATAGAGTTTCCCAACGAGTAAAATGTCAATGATGCCCAACGGATAGAGATCACAAAGCTAACTGGAGTCTCACCGACAGATTAGTCAGTTGTCACTGATGACTAACTGCAGTGGTGACTGACATAACCAAGAGTTTAGAAAATGACAAAATATCTACCTGGCAGAGCTAGAAATAGACTTAACTGGTTGTTTACTTTGTTTTATTTGGCCTGAGATAAGTGATTGATTTAAATCTGATTTGTACAGTTGGTAAGAAGATATCTACGAGACAAATCAAGATTTATGCTTTAAATCTAATTGGCTAGATTGTTTATCACGCCAAGAATCAAGAATCAGGAATCAATGAATATTATGTCTATATAAGAGAAAATCTTAATTCATTTATGAATGGGATTAAGGGGAGTGAATAAAAAGAGGGTGCTGAAGAGAAACTAATGAAGAAGAACTTCATACAGTGCTAATCAAACAAGCTGAATGAAGAGCTAAGGAATTCTATTGACACCAATGAACAGTGAGCACACCATCACAGAGTAGAAAGTATGGAGCACAAGGATTGAATTGATACAATGGTTAGAGAGGTAATGTACTTAAATAGATCTGAAAATCTACATTTCAAAGTTTCAATATGAACAAGTCATAGTGTTTTAGTTTAACCATTAAAGCATCAAGTCTCTTAACCGATCAGGGCTTAACAATCTTCTTTATATTGAGGTACATCTCAAGGTGTGCCAAAAAGGTTGATTCATGAAAGTAGAATTGGACTTGCCCGATACCTATTAATATTCTAAGGAGGTTGATTCAAGGATGGTAGCAATAGATGCCCGATACTAAATGACAACCTCTATGTATAAAATCCTCTAACAAGGTCAGACTTAACAGTGTGTTTGTAACCTTTAACAGGGTTGGATCCTAACATGGCTCACTTTAGAAGAGTGAAAATTTGGAGTACTGGTCCTAGTGGTTTTCCCCCTAATAGGATTTCCATGTTAAAAATTCATGTGTTATGTGTGTATGATTCATTTCTTTACTATCTTGCATCTTACATAGCTAACTCTGGATTGATCAGTATACTATACTTATTTACTGAGTTTCAGTAAATAATTATATTTCTTATCGGTAATTAAGAAAGAATAAGGATTGAAAGAGAAAATTGACAGACAATTAATCATTATTAGTATTTCATGGCATGCATCTTGTAGGGACTTAATAATCTTAGATTTATTGGTTGGTGGTTAAGTTTGAAGGATAAATTTGATGCCACTGATTCACCCCCCCCCCCCACCCCCCTCTCAGTTATTACTAACAAGGATTAGTGCCTTTGATAACATGTTAGAAATATTAAGGAAATAAATAGAAATTAGGAAATAATCCAAGAGAGTGAAGCAAGAGGGAAGAGTTTTACCATAACCAAATGAATGAAGAATGATACAAGATATTTCACCAAAAGCATAAGAAGATCCAAGCTTAACACACGAGACAAAGATTTTGAAAGAGGAAAAAAAAGAAAAACCCTTTGTGCATATAATATGAATGAGGTAAGAAGCCAAGAAGGAGAGAGAGCTTGATCAAGAAGCTCATTATAACATTGTGAGATAAAGAATGAGAATGAGAGAAGAAGAGAGAAGAATTCCCATGAGGACAAACTTGACAAGTGTGTGAGGAGCATCTCTTAAGTAGAGATGAGTGAAGGAGTTTGCATGTAGCTCCTATGTCCTATGAGTACCACACTCACATTAAGTGTGTGCCATGTGTAGGAATCCTCTTAAAGAGGAATATCTAATTTTCTTATTAACAAAATTACAAATGTGTGACATGTCCTTGGTTTATCCTTTAATTGCATAGTTTACCAAGGAAACATTAATGAATGGGTAAACTAAATAATATTGATAGAATGGGAAGGTAAAGGATTCATATAAATTTGCATGTTTTGGTTGGGAGGGGAAGTAAATTTGTTTTCTTTATCTTTAATGCCCTCAATAGATATAGCATTATAATCAATAAGGTCTTAAATAATATATTTCAAATGGAAACACTATTCAATGTCATGACCGTTTTGAAGGTGATATTGGAAAAAATCTTTAAGATAAAAGGATTTGCTAGACTATTTGGAAGGATCAATTGTTTTAATGGGACAAAGTATTAAAAACTTATCATTAATTAACTTCAACATCACATTATACAAATATTTGGAAATAGGTGTAAAATTACGAGAATATCTCAAAATAGATGACATAGGAGCTACACCTTGGTATGTTGTTGTCACTTGCGCATCAATGTTGTTTTATGAATTGTTGATATTGATGAAACCCTTAAGTTTTTGAAACTTTTGGAATTAATGGGATGTGACATCACTCTTATCAACCAAAGGCATTGGAGTGCTGCTCTCCAATAGACTCACTTGAAGCTAATAATTATGAAGCATTGCACACAATTGAGTAAAAGATTAGAATTTAGGAAATAATATTTTATCCCTAATGTATTTTTGTGAATTATAAATAAAAATATGTTGCCCATAAATATAAACCACAAGATAAGAAATATGAGCACATAAATGGTTAAATATACCAATGAAATCAATCATTTTTTTCTTTAACACTTTGTTTCTAATGCATCAAATCAGTTAAAGAAATTTTAGGACCATATGATTTTAGAATTGTTGAATGAAATAATTAGTAAGTTTTTGAAAAGAATCAATGAAATAAGGGGGTAAAGAAAAATACCACTGTTGATTATCTTCCTCATTCTTTCTGCTAAAAAGATAACTTCTCAATTACAATGTTCTTGACCTAACCATTGCTCAAATTTTTCAAATTCTTTAGAAAGATTGTGCACTTGGGTAGGAGACATTCTTAAGGTCTCGTCTTCATCATGGGAAGACTAGGAAGAAGGGTTCTCAACAATAGTGAGAATGTCATTAGTAGGCATTTGTTTCTCATCAAGATTCCTAGGAAACAATGGTGACCCAGGATTTTAAAAAAAAAATCCCATAAGTATATAGATTCTCTGAACTAGAATTTTACAGGTAGGACTCAATGTTATAACACTCATGCACAAGGAAATGAAATGAAGATAGATCTAAAAAATACAAGTTTCAAAGAGATATTAAAACACGCATTAAATTAATAGAATATAGATGGAATGAAAACACATAATTTCACATAAAGTCTAATGAATAACACATCTAACTATAAAATACAAAGGAGATCTAACACAAAAATAAGAATGGAATTGTTTCACACTAGGCTCACCAAAATGTACAATATGAAAAATGGGGATATCTCGGGGTGTTGATAAACATGTGTATGGGATCCATCTTTTCTTAACTATGCAATCAGATGGAAATAGACCCAATGAATCAAAGTAGGACTTAAACACTAAGTGAGTGCAATAATCCTTCATAGTTATGGTTACGATGAGATGGATTTGAGGAAATATGATTCAATAATGTGAAATATAAGACTAAGAAAGATAGATGGAAACTTTCAATAGAAACAAAAAAAAAGAGATTAGGAAGACACCTGTAATGAGTAGAAACCAAAACTACACTATGATACTAACTTGTGGTCAAAATATGAGCCTGACGGTATAATTTTTCTAATCACCCTATACCTAGGTAAAGGTCAACTAGTCATTGTTTACCCTGCCATTTTTATTGAAACTTTAAGAGATCATCCATCAGATATTTTACTCTCTAGATCTACAACAATAGCTTTGTCACCTATTCTTACACACTTAAAAAGGGGAAATTATTGGGATAAAAGTTGTTTTTCTTGGTCAAACTCCTAGTTAAGAATTAATCTTGAAATCAAAATGAAATTGCATGAAGGAAATATGTATTAAAACAAAGGTAAATATTAGATCTACCTTGTATATGTGTATACCTTCATGAATAGATATTGAGATCATACATATTCATGAAGATTGTATGTTTCTTGATAGTAGGTGTTGAACCTTGGAAGGTAAGAAGGAATCAAGGATGCCTTTCACAAATGTATGGATCTATGAATGCCACTCTATGATCTTCAATATTGTTATTCTTAATAACTCTTTACTTGAAGAATGGATGAATAAAATGCATGTAGATGGAAAAAAATGATCTTCTTACATGATTGAGAACTTCTCTATTTGTCCATCATGGGAGAGAAGATTTCTACAATGCAGAATATTGCCTTCAAAATGCCTTAGGATGTTTGAAACTTGATCTTGAATTCTTAGATGTGAAATATAGGAGAGCACTAGAAATATTAATCCTTAGTTACAAAAATTAGGAGTGCTAGGCCACCTATAGACCTTTTCACAATATAGGTGGTAACCGACACTTATTTCTCAAATAAAATAATAAATATGAACAAAATTTTATGTCTGTGTCCTAATTGAAGGGACAAGGAGAGTATTCATATTGTGTTGAGAATTTGAGTGATGGTGCATATTTTATGAGAAATATGGAAGGAAATGTAATTTCTAATGTGTTGATTTCCAACTTTGAAGGAGACAATTTTACATATTGGTCTACTAGAATGTAAACCCTACTTAAATCTAACGATTTGTGGGATATTGGTCAACATGGCTATGATGAGATGGTAGATGTAAATACATTAACTGCCCAACAAAAAAAGAAATACAAAGAAAATATAAAGAAAGATAACGAAGCTTTACTCTTGATTCAGGTTGCAATCACTCAAGCTATCTTTACTAGGATAAGTGGTTCCATTCATTCTAAGAAACCATGGAAAATATTATGTAATTCATGTCAAGGTGCGCAAAGATGAGGAATTTTTTTTTAAAATGTAAAAATGACTACCAATGAATCTTTCAATGAATTTTGACAAAGGTAGAAGGTCTAGTGAGTTAGATGAAATTACTAGGGAAAGATGTAGATGAAGAGTATGTCATTGAAAAGATTTTGAGAAGCTTGATTCCAAAATTTGAAGGTGTGGTTTCTACAATTGAGATTTATAAGGATCTCTCAAGCATTAAATTGATGAATTAAGTGAAATTTTGTTAACTCTTGAAGAAAGAATGAAAAGTAATCAAGAAAGACTTGAGAAAGTATTTTCCTCTAAAGATATTATAAGAGGAAAAAGAAACACATTCTTCAATAATCTTAGTAAAAATGATGATAATAATGAGAATGAATACAAAGGTGAATCTATTAATTCTAGAGGAAGAGGAAATTATTCCAGAGGAAGAACTAGCAACTTCAGAGGAGCAAGAAGAGGAATAGGTAGAAGTAATGAGGGAGAAAATAGTAAAAGGAATGTTCAATGCTTTCATTTCAATAAGTTTGGACATTATTCTTCATAATGTTGGAATAAACAAGGTGAAACAGAAAAGGGAAGTGCTCATAGCATTGTTGAAGATAAACAAAATATGTTTATTTATTGCTTCAATATAATTGTAAGTAAAAATAATGTATGGTATATAGACTCTAGATTTTCTTCACATATGAAATTTAATGAGTATCTATTTGTTGACTTGGATCAAAAGCATCAAAGTACAGTAGTACTAGGAGATAATAACTCTCATGGAAGAAAAGCTAAGGGTACTATTTTAGTTAGAACAAAACATGTTAAAGTGAAACATATCAATGAAACACTATCAGTTCTAGCACTAAAAATAAAATTGTTATTTGTTGGAAAAATGTTCGAGAAAAATTATCAAGTGGCTTTTGATAAAAATGAGTGCATAGTAAGAGATTAAAAAATCAGGAATGTTTTTATTGTAAGAACAAAAATGAAAGGTCATAGGATGTTTCCACTTCATTTTAATCATGGGAACCATGAAATAAGGTCTAGTGAAATGAGTGAAAGTAAAATTTGGCATAAAAGATATGGTCACCTCTATTTTAATGGATTTATTTTACTCAAAAGATGAAAAAGGGTTGAAGTTCTACCATTAATTGAAGACACAAAAGAGCTCTGTAAAAAATGTATTGTTGGTGTTAGCCCCTGATTTTTTCTCATATCCCACATTTTATCATTTTCTAAAATCAGGAGCTTGCCATCTTAGAAGTAAAAGTGTCATCATATTTTTCAGTCTGGTTTGCACTTTCTCCTTGTCGGTTGAACTTGAATCTTGAACATACTTAATTCAAGGTTCAAGGTCGCCTTGCGGTGTGTTTTTATTTCACCTTTATGTGGAAATGAGTGGCACGGTTTGGAAATTCCAATCTCCCTTTGAAATCTAAATCCCTAACTTGCCTAGTTCAAGGTTCAAGGTTCAATTGCGGTCTTCATCTTGCATAAAGCATAGTTGAGTTTAGTATTTTTTTTTCCACTCACATGGTCTTTTTATGAAAACACCAAAAGGAAGTAATGTCTTATTACCCATTGAACTTGAGTTTTTAACTAGCCTATATCAATGTTCATAGTTCAACAGAAGCTTGCAAATTGAAGAAGGAAAGGACAATGGTGACATGACCAAAGTGACAGCTAGCAGGTGATAAATATATCTATGCATGATTGTTACCACATTATTTTTTCTCATATCCCACATTTTATCATTTCCTAAAATCAAGAGCTTTCCATCTTATAAGTAAAAGTGTCATCATATTTTTCAGTCTAGTTTGCACTTTCTCCTTGTTGGTTGAACTTGAATCTTGAACTTACTTAGTTCAAGGTTCAAGGTTCAAGGTCACCTTGCGGTTTGTTTTTTTTCGCCTTTATATGGAAACAAGTGACATGGTTTGCAAATTCCAATCTCTCATTGAACTCTAAATCTTGAACTTGCCTAGTTCAAGGTTTAAGGTCCAATTGCGGTCTTCATCTTGCATAAAGCATAGTTGAGTTTAGTGTTTTATTTCCGCTCAGGTGGTCTTTTTATGAACACACTAAAAGGAAGTAATGTATTATTATCCATTGAACTTGATTTTTCAACTAGCCTATTTCAATGTTCACAGTTCAACGGAAGCTTACGTATTGAAGAAGGAAAGGACAACAGTGACATGACCGAAGTGATAGTTGGTAGGTGATAAATATATCTGCACATGCCGTGGATGTATTCATCATTAGATGTGACACTTATATGTAATTTAAATCATTTAAGAGGTGAAATATTTAATGATTACATAAAGAGAAACCTCTTGTCGCATTTAATCAAGAATCTGCATTGCCATTAAATGCAAATCTTACACATTTTGTGAGGAAATTAGTTATAAAATAAGAAGTTGTGCTATCAGTCTTATTGTGAAGTTTTTCTGGTGAAGTTGAATTAGTGGACTAGTAGAGGTATCCTCTCATCCTAAGAAGCTTAGAGTTTGCAGAATCTTTAGGTTAGTGTTTCTCTCTTCTAGAGTCCCTGTTCGAAATTGAAGCCATTAGAAATGTTTCATATTCAAAGGCTCTATTTTCCTTCTGCAATCTTGATCTTTTATGTGTATTTTTCTTAAGAAATACCCACTCCCAAATTTTGGATGAACGTCTCCTTTGATTAGTTCATTACCTGAGTGTGATGACACGATGATAAAAATGTGTTCCTTAGAGGAGATTCACAGTAAAATCAAGAGCCCTATTCTTGGTTCCTTAATAGAAAAGGTGGTGTTAAGTGGTCTAGCTGATACATCTGCATTCCCCCTAGCGGCCCCTTGTCTAGAGTTAGTAGTGGAGTGTGCTAAAAGGTATAATAGGGAGGAGAGATGTATTAAGAAAATTTATGGAAGTCCTCTGACTTTATAAACTGATATGTCATCCTTACTGTAATGGGCATTCTAGAAAAAGATCCTTATGAAGGATGGAACATTTCTTCCTCCAAATCTATTTTCTCAACAAACTAACAGATTTATAGAAATGAAATTGCCAAAAAATGGTTATTGGAACCACAAAGGGGAGATGCAAGGCTGCCCAAACCTCTTACAATAGATCTTTTCAATCCTGAAGTTGTAGAGTTAGTGATTTTGCTTAATAGGATCAAAGGTAATAATCATGCCTATTACTGGTATGACTGGATGTACTTCTTTATCCAGATAACTTAGGGAGGGGAAAAGTTCATTGATTGGGAAGGAAGTATCACTGATGAACTTCATCATCAGCTAGAAAATTACTCAAAAAGGGCCAAAGGTTTTTATATGTCTTCTTATCTATTCTATTTGTTGGCTTGTACTAGAAAGTGGGATGGCTTATATCATGAATTACTTGTTCCCAATATGAAGGTGTATGATTATTATCCCCATCTGTAGAAGGAATTCCATGTTGATAGTTTTATGAAATTGAATGGTCTTTTTCTGCGAAGGTTAGTTTATGAAATGCAGGGAAACATTGAACAAAGAATGTCAAAATATGATAAGAGTTTTGTTAATGTTTTTCAGAGATTTGTCATACAGTTCAAAAGATTTAATTACATAATAGTTGGTGGATTTAAAGGAGAACCATTTAAATTACCTAGATATGTTATATATTTGCATGTTATAGCTGAGGTTGGTCGTTAGTTATCCCATGAACACAAGGACCTCAAAGAAAGGAAGGGAAGAGCTAGATCTAGTTTTCCTATAGAACTTGGTTTTTATACTTGCAAGAACTCATTTAAGCTCTTAATTTGGAGAAAGAATTGAAAAAATTGAAACTGAAGACATTTCAAGCTAGGAGGGATTTTGATATCAGGGGATATGATGCTCGACATTTTAGCTTACCTTTTGAATTCCACCATGTTCTTCAGATGGAAGATTTCTAGGAAAATTGCGTGGATGATTTCGAAGTTAGAAGAAGGTCATGGTGCTGATTCGCACTTGATAAAATAGTTGCTCTACAAATAGGCATCGATGCCACCAGAATAGAAGAGGGGGAAGATGAAGAGATAATTGATGAACAATATGAAAAGAATGTTCAGGGGTTACCACTCCCTGAAATTGAATGGAACATAGAAGAAAGAGAGATTATCCATATAAAGACTCTCTATGTCAGAATAAGAACTCTCTAAATGCCCATGTTGAAAAGGCTATCCCAAATTCTAATGAAAATTTTTCTGTTGCAGGTCCATCTAAATCTAAAAATAAAAAATTTGTTGAATCTCAAGTTAAGATGCAGAGGTCCCTTCATCCAGTTCCATCCATGAGGATTTCTAGAATCAGGGCTCACAAAGAAGAAATCAAGTTGATTGAAGAAAAGGAAGTAATCAATCTCGACAAGATGGATGTCTTGATGATGGATGAGAACACACAATGCTCCATGTCAGAAGAAGGTTCTTTCAGAAAATATAATCAACATGCATTAAGGATTATACAATTTCCATGACTACCAGTCCAACACAGGTAATGGCAGACTCTCAACAGTCACCAGTTCCCACCTTGAAATGGTTAGAAACACCCGTTAGCAGAAAAAGAAATGTCCTGTCGATAACACTGCAAGTTGAAGATATGGTAAGAAAATGCTTGGGTTCCTCAGAGAAACCAAAAAGGATTAGAACAGAGTCCAAAGTAGACATTGATGATAAAATAGGGCACTGGTATGCTGATTGTGCAGTTCCCAAAATTGATAAAGAATTCTTTGAAGCTACTGCAAATTAATTCACAATCAAGAAGATAGGCCTTGGATATGTGACCAGAGTAGCTAATGCAAAACACATGGAAAAGTCTACAAAGAAGATCTTACACATGAATTTTAAGGATGAGAGGGATAAAAATGAATTTAAGGCAATAATTAAAAGGATGGCCAAGTTCATTCAAGAAGTTAGGGATCCTAACCCTCTTCCATTGGCCATGGCTTCAGAGTCATTTGATCCTCATTCTATGGATGTTAGGAAGACCTTGGAAAAAATCTAGAAAAACAAACTGATTGCGGATGCTTATACTAAATGGATCAAGGCCATGGTACAGAAAGGAAGTAATTATATCACTCAGTTGATTAAGACTCACAAAGTTTTGAGTTCAATTATTGCTGAGATTCTAGTGTAATTAACAGAGTGGGAAAAGGAGAAGAAAAAATGGCTAAAAGTGATGATTCAACTCTATGAGATAGAGAAATACGGGGTGAGTAAATTCCTGACTGTGAAGCTTGTTCTAGGATTGGATGAAGACACTCTATACATCTCTATCAAGAGAATTGAATGAAGGAACTCCATTATTAAATCTAGTCATGATAGGACCACCTACATATTGAGTGAATCGAAGGGGTTAATGGACACCATGAAAAAGGATCTCAAATGTTTGAATATCTCACTTATGAAGGAAGATACTCAGGGTATCAAAGGAGCAGAGGAATTGTTACTAGAGTTTGAACATGAGGTTACCGCCATCATAGATACTAAAGAAATTACCCCATATGATTTCATGGCCCTTGCTAACATGGAAGCTATGTTGGTAGTATGTATCGATCACCTTGAGGCGCACACACATAAAATTTCCTAGGTCCGTAGGGATAAACAATTTTTAAAGAAAAGGGTAATTCACATTACCTTGCCACATCAGCCCACAATCATCAGCACAATCATCAGCGTTGTAGAGGTGCATAAAGAATGGAGGAGCTCCCACATTTTTGACACCTCAAATGACCAATCAAAGGGATCCAGTGCATCCACTACTCCATGATCATGCTTCATAGATCACAAAGTAGTGGTAGTTTTTCTTAGTTTATGTTTTCTTTGGTTTGGGCAGTTTTGTAAAAATAGTTATATACTAGATCCCATAGAGTGTATCTCGGGATGTCAGTTTTTATTTCCTAAGAATGATGGCTATTTATATAAATGATAATTTTTATTTGGATGATATTAATTTTTGGTTAAATTAGGGCAAGACTTTATAGTTTTTGGGAATTTTCAATTAGTTAGGTGTTGAATCAAAAAAGAAAGTTGAAGGTGTATTTTTTATAAGAATGGAACAAAAAATTATGTTGTGTGAATATGTTGGTTTATATTAGCATATTGATCTTTGTTGGGATATTTCTTGAATCTATTTTCAAGTGGGTTTTTCTGTAGTTTACTTTAGTTTTAGTTTTATTTTTGGTAAATAAGTTCTGAGATTGAAGTCTGTGAGCTTCATTTAGTTTTAAAGTATCTTTCTTTCTTTCAGTTTTCATAACATGTTGATGTATGAAATGGTGCAAAAAGCCTTATTCACTTTCTAGTTAAAAGTGTGTGTTTGTGAAAGCAATGCGTGACTGTCAAAATTCATTGAAGATCAAATAGGGAGCTACACCTTAATTTAGAGAAGTATAAATTTAAATAGTTTATTTCAACCGTTAGTTTGAGATTGCTTTCTTTTATGGGCTTAGATAAAGTAATTTATAATTTATAGAAAGGCAAATCTATATACTAACATATTTTTGGTGACTCTACCTAGGAGTCGATACACAAAGTATCACTAGTCATTCCCTTTAAATGAGAAACCATCGTGTTGCATGCACTCATAATTATTGTTCAGGAGGAAGTTCCTCCAGTTATTCAGCCCAACTTGTACTTTTTAGATACCCAATAAGAAATCCTCTCTGATCTTAATTCAGTTGCCTAGGCTATGAGGGAGAGTGATCAATAATATCAACAAGACCGCTTAGTGTTGGAAGAAGAAGAATAAATTGTTGAATGGTTGAGAGGTCTTCCAATTGTTCATGAAGCTGCCATAGTAGATAGAGCTTTGGAGAGACCTTAAATCTCTTCACAAGACTGTATTCCTGAACTTTTACTAGATCCCAAGCAAGGGAAGGTTTATTTGATATTTTTTTCCAGGAACTTCAGAACCTCCATTTTCCTACCAGTTATACCCCAAAGAAAAAATCCAAAAGTAGACCTCCTCCTAAAAAGTCAAGTCCTAGCACATCCGCATCTTCTTACCAGTGACAATCCTTGACACTTTTTGGAATTCAATCACCTCCCCTTCAGACAATTTATCCACCCTCAGTCATGGAACAACCTTGGGCTAATGTCGTTGGTCATCTTAATGTTGTAGGAAATCATTCCTTGCCTAAAGGAGCTAGAGAGATTTTGTCTAAATTCTATGGTGATGAAAAGGTTTCTGTCAAAGGTAATCTTAATGCATTTAATACAACCTATGTAATTTTGTTTGTTCAACATGAAGACATTGCGGTTAGATTGTTTGTTCAAACACTTGTTGAATCAATGACCGATTGGTTCTATCATCTACCCAGTGGTCAAATTACCGATTGGGATACTATGAAAACTACTTTTGAAGCACACTTTAAAAGTATATCTGATGAACATGATCTTCTTTCCCAATCAACTCAGTTAAAGAAGTAAATATGTGAGCCCATGAGATAGTTTGTAGCAAAGTTTAACAAGATTATTCATAAGATCCCTGCCCGAAAAGACCAATTACTGAAAATAGAAAATATTTTTTTAGGAATGCCATGCCCCTAGACATTGGTTCTCATTTAAGATGAGTGAGGGTAGCTGATTTAGATGCATCTCAAATGATGGTTTCTGAATTAGAAGAAGATTTAATCACAACTGGCAAGTGGAGGAAAGATGTCTAGCAACCAAGTTCTTAGAGTGCTACTTCCTCTGATCCCTTGTTACAAAGATTGATGAATGATGTAATCACTATGAAGAGGCAATTTCCTAAGGGAAATATGATTTCCCCTCCATTATATAAAGACATTCCTAGAGGAAACCTTGATTAGGCGAGTCCCAGCCAAAGATATCTAGGGCAGTCATAGAATGAACAAAGAGTAGTAGAGGTTCCTCCTAAAAGAGAAAATATGTGTAACTTTCACCTCACTGATGAGCATGTTGGTTCAAATTTTCTTGAGATGGTGAGATCAATGTAGATGCATGTCAATAAAGAATTAGTAGATGATATGTCTAAACATATAGAATTTTCTTTATTAGCTGGCGGCTCTAGAAATTTTTTTATGGAATATGAGTCTAACTCTGAAAGAGGAGGCAGTATTTTGGTAACTCTAGAAGACCCCACATGTTCTATCATGACCAGAAATAAATGCAGTTCTCAAGATAATGATTCTCCTTCAAATTCTCAATGCTGGGACAAGGATAAAGGTAACGATTTCTCCCCAAAAAATTATTTTTCCAAAGTTTAGAATACTAAGAAGAGAAGAATCTCAAGATTCTTTTCTTAATTCTCCTTTTGACATTGTAAATTTCTGTAAAACCTTGAAAATCCAAGTTTCACTAGCATAATATCTCAGAATGAATCCAAAAGAACTTGATAGACTGGTTAGTTAATTGAAATCAGGTCAATCCTCTCCAAGCCTTGCAACCAGTGAAGCAACACATGCTATTTTTCCAAAAGAGATTCAACCTACCTTGGATACCCAATCCTCAGATGATACATATCCTTTTGTCTCTTTCAAACCAGAACATTTCTATCTATCTCTATTTATTCATGGGTTTAATTTGAATAATTGCATTATTGACTCTAGTGCATCTGATAACATAATGCCTGCTTCAGTTGCAAAGGCTTTGGATCTTCCTCTAATAGCCACTTTTGGGAGGTGTGATTCAATGGGTTCCAAATAAGTTCCTATGGTAGGATAGATTAAAGATGCTCAGGTAGCCTTAGCTACACACCCTAGTAAAATTCTCAAGTTAACCATTCGGGTAGCAGATATTCTCGCCAGTTATGGGATGTTTCGTAGAAGAACCTTTTGTAGAGACCTAGGGGGGGAATAAAATTGGATTGGTCACAAGTGACAATCCCTGTTGGTAAAAAAAATATTTTCTTGAAACCTAAAGGAAAATACAAGTACACTTTCTTTCCATCCAAAGACCCCAAATCTAATATTTATACCATGAATGTAAATTTGGAAATTATATGATGTCATCAGAGGTGAATGCAAAAAGGGTTGGTAATGAAGAGTCAGATCCTTTGTGGTCTTTAGAGTTTGATGGTAGTTGTGACTCAGTCAGCTTTGGAGCAGGGGTTGTTCTGATATCACCCAAAGGAGATATTTTTCCTCACGCTTTTAAGTTATAGTTTGGTAATATGAATAATACTACCGAGTATGAAGCCCTTCTACTTTGTCTTGAAGAAGCTAAAAAAAAGGGATAAAAGTGTTGAAAGCTAAAGGAGATGCAGAATTGATAGTAAGACAGGTAAGAAGAAGGTACTCAGTGAAAAATGAGAGGCTAAAATATTATAAAAATCATGTTTGGGATGAAATTGAAGGATTCAAGGCCTTTTATATTCAAGCTATTCCTAGGAACCTTAATAGAAGAGCTGATTCTTTGGCAGTCTCAGCATCTTTGTTGCTCCCTTATCTAGAATTCAAAGAAATAATTTAAAAATTTGAGATGGTATACAGACCTAAGGTACCTGATAATGTGGAGCACTAGCAATTTTTCCAAGATGATAAATAGATCGATAAATTTCTATAGATGGTGGAAGTTTTTAACACTACCTACTTTGAGGGATTTTAGTCAACCTGTGAAGATTTTTGTCCTGACTCGGGTAAAACTGTTGAAGAAGGAATTTTTAAGTTAAAAGGAAATTGCATTCCTAAATGCCTAGCTTCTCTTGAGAATTTGTCTGAAAAATCTGATGTAGTTCAGAAAAAACTAGTTCTCATGAACCTTCTGATGAAGGTGACTTGGAAAAACTGAATATAGGAGACGAACAAGACCCTAAGTTTGTAAACCTAGTAAAATATTGTACATCTGATGAGAGGAGAAGATTTGTTGATTTTCTAAAGGAATATCAAGATGTTTTTGCCTGGTCCTATCAGGATTTGAGGGATTTCAAAGGAGGTAAATTTCATCACATTCCTTTAAAGTCAGGCGCCACACCATTTAAGCAAAAGTTGAGAAGCTATAACCCTAAAGTGTTAGAAACAATTAAAAAATAAGTTGAGAAGATGTTGCAAGCTCAGATAATATATCCTATTCATCATTCCACTTGGATAGCCAACATAGTGCCTATGAGAAAAAAGAATGGTGAAATAAGGATTTTTGTTGATTTTAGAAGTCTGAACCAGAGGATTGTAAAGGATAATTATGGTCTTCCTGTGATGGATCATGTATTACAAACAGTGGCTGGCGTGGAAATGATGTCCATATTAGATGAGTTTTCTGGTTACAACCAAATTAAGGTAGTTGATGAGGATCAACATAAAACAAGATTCACCACACCATGGGGTACATACGACTATAGTCACATGTCGTTTGGGTTGATTAATGCAGGTGTTACATTCCAATGAGCAATGGATTCTTCTTTCAGCCATCTGATTAAAAAGGTGATTGTCATCTACCTAGATGATTTGATAGTTTTTTTCTAAAAGGCATAAAAATCACCTGAAGGATTTAAGAGTTGTTTTACAAAGATGCAGAGAGCATGACACTTTGCTAAATCCTAAAAAGTCAATATTTTGTGTTATAGAAGGGAAACTCTTAGGTCACATTGTCTCAAAATATGGAATTAAGATAGATCCTGAGAGAGTAAATGCTATTCAGCAAATAGGTTTGCCTTCTAATTGGACAGGTGTTAAGTCTTTCTTTGGCCAGACTAATTTTCTTACGAGGTTTGTTCCAGATTTCGTCAAATAAACTAAATATATTGTGATTCTCTTAAGTGAAAATAACCCTTTCAAGTGGATTTTAGAAGCTATTCAAGCATTTGATGATGTTAAAAAGGTCATAGTGTTTGCCTCGTTGATCAACCCTGATTATAAAAAATATTTCATTATCTATTGTTACTCTTCAGAGCATACGCTGTCCGGGATATTACTGCAAAAGAGCTACAAGGGAGAAGAACTACCAATTTCTTTCATGAGCATACCCCTAAAAAATCATGATCTAAATTATCCTATGGTTCAAAAGCAAGCATATGCAGTGGTAAAAGCTATGAAATATTTTAGATTTTATAACTTACACTCACACTCTACTGTGTATGTACCTTCTTCTGCAGTCAAAGATGTTCTAACTCAACAAGACATAGGCATGAACAAGAGAGACACTTGGGTGGCAAGGATTCAAGAATTTGATTTAAGTATCTGGCCTACCAAGTTAGCCAGAGGGAAGGGTTTATGGAAATTGATGGCTCACGGTGTACTTGAAGATGATTTTCCTATGGCTCTATTTGTTGGTCTACAAGATTCATGGTTTTTAGATATTGCTTTCTACTTGACATATGAAGACTTTCTAGAGCATCTAAGGCCTAAGGAGAAAAGAAACCTCAGACTCAAGGCTGAAAAGTATGTTATCGTGTATGATATCCTATACAAAAAAGGAATTGATGGATCTTTTTTAAGGTGTGTTCATAAAGAACAACAGGAGAATTTTCTCACAAAATTTCATAATGAGGCCTGTGGTCGTCACCTCTCATTAACTGTAACTACTTTCAAAATTCTAAGAAATTTCTATTATTGGTTGGGGATGTTCACAGATGCATACAAATGGGTGGCTAGCTATGAAAAATGCAAGTTGTTCAGTGAGAAACCACAATTGGCAGCACTCCCTCTGAGACCAGTGGTTATTAAAGAGCCTTTCAAGCAGTGGGGATTTGATTTTATTGGTCCAATCAATCCTCCTTCTAGCTCCAGATACACACACATCCTAACTTCTATGGATTATTTCACTAAATGGGTCAAAGTGGTTCCTGTCAGGAAGACAACATCAGAGGTTGTATGTGATTTGTAAAAAAGTATATCTTGGTCAGGTTTGGTATCCCTCAAAAGTTAGTCAGAGATAATGCTACCAATTTTTCCTCCTCAAAGATAAAAATTTTCTTCTATGATCATGGTATCCATCTACTGCATGCATTTGATTATTACCCACAAGGGAACGGTCAGGCAGAGTCAAGTAACAAGAGCCTGATATCAATTATGAAAAAATTGGTGAATGAAAATTTTAGGGACTGGCACAAGAGGTTGTATGAGGATCTCTAAGTGGATAGTACCTCTCCTAAAAGGGTGATCAAAATGACTCCATTTGAGTTTGTGTACGGTGTTGAAGCTCAATTGTCACTACCTTTAGAGCTGGCAGCAGGGAAATTACATAAGGTAATTGAAGGACAAATTTTCTAGGATAGACTAGAAAAGAGGATTATGTATCTCAATAAGATCCAAGAAGAAAGAGAAGAGATGGTAGACCGTATAGCATTACATAAATCCAAAGTGAAGAAAATCTTTGAGAGATGGGCCAGGCCAAGAAATTTCATGGAAGGAGATCGAGTTTTTCTTTGGGATAAAAGGAGAGAAACTAGAGGTGCCCACAACAAATTTGAATCATTATGGAAAGGACTATTTATTATCAAAAAGTCCATGGTAAGTAACTCATTTTATCTCGAGCTTCAAGATGGAACTATTTTACCATTGAACTTTTAATGGTCAAGACCTGAAGATGTACCAAATGTAATTATCTTTTTCTTGCCTCATTGTATATCCTCTATTTTCTTTTTTGGGGTCCTTTTTGGTTGACTCCCTAGTCTACGAAACCAAAGCCACTAAGTTCATCCTGCATCCTCAAGAGTCCTTGTCCCCAGTTGGAGCTATTGTTAGTCCCTGATTTTTGCTCATATACCACATTTTATCATTTCCTAAAATCAGGAGCTTTCCATCTTAGAAGTTAAAGTGTCATCATATTTCTCAGTCTAGTTTGCACTTTCTCCATGCCAGTTGAACTTGAATCTTGAACTTACTTAGTTCAAGGTTCAAGGTCACCTTGCAGTGTGTTTTTTTCACCTTTATGTGGAAACAAGCGGCGCATTTTGCAAGGTCCAATCTCTCGTTGAACTCTGAATCTTGAATTTGCATATTTCAAGGTTCAAGGTTCAATTGCGGTCTTCATCTTACATAAAGCGTAGTTGAGTTTAGTATTTTTTTTTCCGCTCACATGGTCTTTTTATGAACACACCAAAAGGAATTAATGTCTTATTACCCATTGAACTTGATTTTTGAACTAGCCTATATCAATTTTCACAGTTCAATGGAAGCTTGCACATTGAAGAAGGAAAGGACAACAATGACATGACTGAAGTGACAGTTGGTAGGTGATAAATATACCCGCACATGCCACAAATATATTCATCATTAGATGTGACACTTATATGTCATTTAAATAGTTTAAGAGGTTCAATATTTAATGATTACATTAGGCAAAACCTCTTGTCTCATTTAATTGAGAATCTTCATGGCCATTAATTGAAAATCTTACGCATTTTGTGAGGAAATTAGTTATAAAATAAGAAGTTGTACTATCAGTCTTATTGTGAATTTTTTATGGTGAAGTCAAATTGGCAGAGCGGTAGAGATATCCTCTCATCCTAAGAAGCTTAGAGTTTGCAGAATCTTCAGGTTAGTGTTTCTCTCTTCTACAGTCCCTGTTCAAAATTGAAGCCATTAGAAAAGTTTGATAGTGAAAGGCTTTGTTTTCCTTCTGCAATCTCAATCTTTTATGTGTATTTTTATTAAGAAATATGAAGGCCCCACTCCCAAATTTTGGATGAACCTCTTCGTTGGTTAGTTCATTAGCTAAGTGTCATGACACGATGATAAAAATAGGTGCCTTAGAGGAGATTCGTAGTAAAATCAAGAGCCCTATTCCTGGTTCCATAATAGAAAAGGTGGTGTTAAGTCATCTAGCTAATGTTGTTGCATTCTCCCTAGCAGCCCCTTGTCTAGAGTTAGTAGTGGAGTGTGCTAAAAGGTATAATAGGGAGGAGAGATGTATTAAGAAAATTGATAGAAGTCCTCTGACATTTATAAACCAAGATTTCATCTTTACTGCAATGGGCATTCCAGAAAAAGATCCTTACGAAGGATGGACCATTGCTTCCTCCCAATATGTTTTCTCAACAAAGTGACAGATTTATAGAAATGAAATTGCCAAAAAATGGTTATTGGAACCACAAAGGGGAGGGTCTAGGCTACCCAAACCTCTTACAATAGATCATTTCAAGCCTGAAGTTGCAGAGTTAGTGATTTTTCTTAATGGGATCAAAGGTAATAATCATGCCTATTATTGGCATGACTAGATGTACTTCTTTATCTAGATAACTTTGGGAGGGGAAAATTTCATTGATTGGACAGACAATATCCCTGATGAACTTCATCATTAGGTGGAAAATTACTCAGAAAGGGCCAAAGGTTTTATGTCTTCTTATCTATTCTCTGTGTTGGCTTGTACTAGAAAGTGGGATGGCTTATATCATTAATTACCTATTCCCAATATGAAGGTGTATGATTATTATCCCCATCTACAAAAGGAATTCCATGTTGATAGTTTTATGAAAGTGAATGGTGTTTTTTTGGGAAGGTTGGTTTATGAAATGCAGGGAAACATTGAACAAAGAATGTCAGAAGATGATAAGAGTTTTGTTAATGTTTTTGGGAGATTTTTCATATAGTTCAGAAGGTTTACTTTCATAAGAGTTGGCGGATTTAAATGAGAAACATTTAAATTGCCTAGATATGCTCTAGATTTGCATGTTATAGCTGAGGTTGGTCGTCGGTTAGCCCATGTACACAAGGACCTCAAAGAAAGGAAGGGAAGAGCTAGATCTAGTTTTCCTATAGAACTTGGTTTTTATACTTGCAAGAACTCCTCTGATGCTCTTAATTTGGAGAAAGAATTGAACAAACTGAAACTGAAGAAATTTCAAGCTAGAAGGGATTTTGATATCAGGGATATGTTTCTCAACATTTTAGCTTGCTTTCTGAATTCCACCATATTCCTTAGATGGAATATTTTTGGAAAATTTGCGAAGATGATTTTGAAGTCAGAAGAAGGTCATGGTGCTGATTCACACTTGATCAAATAGTTTCTATGAAAACATGCATTGATGCCACAAGAATACAAGAGGGGGAAGATGAAGAGATAATTGATGAACAATATGAAAAGAAGGTTTTGGGGTTACCACTCCCTAAAATTGACTCGAACATAGAAGAAAGAGAGAGTATCCTCATCAAGACTCTCTGTGTCATAAAAAGAATTGAAAAATGGATTACCAGTAAAAATCCACCTCCTCACAAAAGGCACAATACCAGAGCATCAGTTCTAAATGCCCATGTTGAAAAATCTATCCCAAATTCTTATTTCACCATTAGTAAGCTCTATTTTAGCTTAGATTTGATTGTTGCAGATCTCTATGTTCTGATGTGTTTTATTCTCTTCTTGTGTCAATTTCTCTCCCTTGACTATTCTTCACTTTTGATGTCTTTTCTTTTGTCAGCAACTCTCCCTTTGTATAATATTTCCATATGATTTCTCTCCCTAAGGATATAATCTCTCCTTGTAGTAATGTGATAATGGATAATCTCTTTCCTTTTACAAAAGGATGTCATAATATGGATAATCTCTCTCCCTTTGACAGCAATGCCAAAATAATATCTTCACAAATATCTGACATTAGTGTCAAACAATCATTTCTATCCATCCATAATATATTCCTTGAATTTCCCTTATCCATCAACAATACAACAATATGCTCTGGTGCTCGGTGCTGATATATACATGTCTATATATAGATGTAGCCTTGATGTTCATCTCTTTCCTTGCATCAACATTAATTATATTCTAATAATATGTAGGTTGATGCAGCCTTCTAGTCATTTTACTGACTGGTAGACAAGGGTTCGACACCTAGTCTCTTTCTCAAGTATTCAAATGTATCCTTGGGAAGTGGCTTGGTGAAGATATCAGCTAATTGTTAATTGGATTGCACATACTCAAGTGCCACCTCCTTTTCTTGAACTTGTTCTCTTAAATAATGATACTTTATTGTGATGTGTTTAGTCCTAGCATGCATGACTAGATTCTTGGAAATGTTTATTTCACTCGTGTTATCACAATAGATAATTATTGGTTCTAGGATCTTCATATGCATACCTTCCAGTAATTGTTTGATCCATGCAATATTTGCGCAATTTGCAGCAGTAGCAACATACTCTTCTTCTGTAGTAGACTCAAAGATGCATCCTTTCTTTTTGCTAATTCATGTGACAAGTGTGTCACCCATAAAGAATGCTCCTCCAGTTGTGCTCTTCCGGTCATCAAGATTCCCAGCCCAATCAGTGTCGATAAACACCTTAAGTTCAAATTTGCCTTCTCTTCTATACCATAAGCCATATTCCTCAGTATTCTTCAGATATATTAAAATTATTTTCACATCAATCATATGTGATTTCTTGGGGTTAGCAAAAAATCTAGCAAAAATTCCTACTGCATGTACAATATCTGGTCTAGTGTGTACACCATACATGTGTTTTCCAATCATTGATCTGTACAAAGTTTGATTTACCTCTGATTTCTTTCCCTTCTCAATCTTCTCAATCTCATAATTCATAGCACTTATCAATTATTGATTTACCTCTGATTTCTTTCCCTTCTCAATCTTCTCAATCTCATAATTCATAGCACTTATCAATTCTTCATTATCAAGTGTAGCATTGACATATTTTGGCTCAAACACACAAATTAAACAACTTGTGTTTAGAGACTTACTTCTTGTCCTTGTACCAGCTTTCTTATCTCCTATGATCTGGAACTCTAGATGGTTCCTTCTTACATATCTGGCAAGTACATGTACAACTCTTTGTCTATCAGTTTGATAATCATTTTGTTCTTCATTCTGATCTTCATCTGTTAGAATTAATCTTTCCTTGGTTGAAAATATGTAATTAAAAGGATAAACCAATGTATCTTTATTTGTATTTGTCCTCTAGTCCAAGTAGGAGGACATGTCACTGTTTTGTATTTCCTTTAATAAGGACAATAGATATTCCTCCTTAAGAGGAATCACACATTTGTCACACACACAATATGAATGTGGCATTCATAGGAGAAGAGAGTTACATACAAACTCCTCCACTCATCTCTACTTGAGAGATGCCTCTCACACACTTGCTCTAATAATCTTCTCCTCTCTCTCATTTCTTCTCTCAATCTCTCATTGCTCAAATTATTGTATTGAGCTTATTGCTCTCATCCTTTAGTCTTTGTGTCATATTCTTATTATTCACAAGGGGGTTTTTCTTTTCTTTTCCCCTTACAAAAATCTCTTCACTCTTTGTTGGATTCTTGGAGTATTTTTATGTTCTTGCTGATTGATCTTGAAAACTTTATCTCACATTTGGTTTATGGTAAATTCCTTCTTGCACTTAATTTTCTTGGATTATTTCATGATCTTATTTTCATTCTTTTAATACTTCTAACATGGTATTAGAGCTATTTTATCCTTGTTTAAGAGTTTTGTAGGAAGATGCCATTCAAAGGAGCAAGCTCTTCTTGTTGATCTAATATTTGTTGCAAGTTTTACCTCATTATATTTTCCTGCAAATATTACATTTCTGCAATCTAACCTCTTATTTTTGGATGTCTTGCTGCCATATCTAAGCTCTTTTCATCTCATTTCAAGTTTTATTTATAGATCTAACATACCCTCTGTCGGGCAATCACAAGGGATTTCTAGTTTGCATATTCAGATATTTCAGCCTTTCTAACATATTTCTTTGCTCTCACTTCTCTTAAATCTATTCATCTAACTTTTCATTGTAGGATCAACTTAGATCTAGTCTTCAACTACTCTTTTATCTCTATTTTTAATATAGTTCTGTTTATTTATCTTCGTTCTTGTAATTTCTAACAAGTTTCTTCTGCAAGTTTATTCTAAATCTATATATTTTTATTGTGTCTCATTTGCAAGATAATCTTTGTTTAATCTACAGGATACTCCATCATTGGTTATATCTCCATTTTTTATTCTTGCGCAGGATTCATAAGACTCGAGAAACTATTAAAAATAACAAGTTTTAACATTGAATATATTCTAATTTAGAGTGTCTCTACATCTTCTTAGTTCAACTTTCATCCTTTCTCAATTCCTCTCACAGTATTTTATCTTTCCTTGGTCATCCCCTTTACCTTCTTGTGCTAGAGAAAGAAACATTCTCCTTTAGCAGTGTAGCTTTCCCCTTCATTCTCTTTGCTATCCACATTCACTCTTTCTTCGCAGCCTTGCTTGCTTTTCACTGCAATATTCCTTAGCGCAACAATATTCTATCTCTTTGCAAATTTGTCTTTGCCTCAAACACTGCCTTCTTGCCTTTCCCACACTACCTTCTTTCTTTCCCCACACTACCTTCTTGCTTTCATTGTGCATCATTTATTTTAATTTCAAAAACTATTAAAAATACCATTTTATATTCCTATTTCTTAGCACAGCTCTGTTGTTCGCTGCCCTTTCTTAGCACTGCATTTTCATTGTTAAATCTTCTTTCATATCCTTCAGTGCAGCATATCCTTCATTTCTTGTTTTAAAAAAAATGTTTTTAGACTGTCATTCTATAAAAATATTTTTTGACTTCCATTCTAGCAGCATCTTTAAATTCTTTGCGTTTAATATTACACAACCCGTTTAATATCATTAATCAAAGTTTTTTTAACTTCTGCATTAACTTATTCAAATTTTTAATCTGTTTAAAATACAAAGTATTAAACATATCTCTTGCAACATTTCACTTTTGGCAGCATTTTTGCATTTCTTTGTCTCCCACTTCATACTTCTTGCGCAACTCTTAATCTGTTATTCATTGCGCCAAGTATTAGTAATTCTTTCTGTTGTTAAACTATTAAAAGTTATAACTATTTCTCATTTTTTTTACTAATTCCATCATAGGAAAAATGAGAACATATCAAGTATGAAGAGCATGGTGAAGATTGCAGAAGTGCAGATCATGGTTTCAATCCTTCCAGAAAGATCAGAAAAACCCTGAAAGCCCTAGGTCTTGGAAACTCTTTCCCGGGTCTTCTTCGTTCAAATTCTGTGTTTGCCGCACAAAAAAGAAGTCATTCATTTTCAAGTTACGTCTGTCTCATCGCTTAGTCATGTCATTGTTTATGTCAAGTTCTTAAGTTGTGCGACTGCGCGACGAGTCAAAAATTGAGGGTCATTGCGCAATTGCGAGCTATCTATGTCAAGTCGTTCAAGCTGTGCAACTGAGCAGGTGCAGTTCTTAAGGTATGTATCGCGTAGTCACGATGTTTGTTTCATGTCAGGTTTCAAGGCTGCGAGTCGGCGACGAGTAAAGTAAACAAATGTCGCGCAGTCGCTAAGATTCACGCTTTCTATCTCAAGGTCTGCGACTGAGCGAGTCATGTTTTAAAATCATGCAGTTGCATACCCGCGTCAAGATTTTTGTCAATGCTTTAAGCCTCGTGAGTGCGTGATGAAGTCAAGTCTTGGTCGTCGCTCAGTCGCTTGTGTTTTAACCCATCTATCTTTTGCAGCGCAAGTGTGCGACAAGCTAGAGGAAAGTTGTCGCGCAGTCGCCGAGCCATAAAGATCAAAGGAGGACGGCTTGCAACTAAGCGACTAGGTGATTGTTCAACACTATCGCACACTTGCCAATGTTTTAAGGTGATCAAATAGTAGCCTGTGACTATGCAATGAGGTAAAATTAGAAGGTCATCGCTCAGTCGCCAGTGAATAAAGGTGAACAGAAAATAGCTCGCGAGTGAGCGATTAAAGAAGGAGGAGGTGTCGTCACGTGCTTGCGGTCAATAATGAAGTAAGAGTTTAAGGCCCGTGAGTTGGCGACTGAATAGAAGATGGATGTCATCGCCCACTCACGCATGAAGTGGAAATAGAGTAAAGCCTAGGCGAGTGCGCAATCAGATAGGATATGCGATGAAGAAAATAATGTCGCTCAGTCACTCAGAATTAAAAGTCAGTTTAATGCAGTCTGCGACTGTGCGATGATGGAGTAGCTGAGGGTTTTCTGAGCCTAGAGTGTTGAATTTGTAGAGGAAAGATAAATTTCTCAGTTTACATTATTTCCAAAGTGGATTAGAGAGTTCTAAATTGCAGGATTATGCACAGACCAGTTTGCTGATATCTGAAATAGATTTGTTTCAATATTAGTAAAAAGAAAGGGAGATTTAGGTGCAGAGTGTCAAGTGGTCATCGGATGATGAAGTGAAAACTTGGAAAATGATGACTACACCCGAGAAGGAAGTCTGTAGAGGAAGAAGAAGTCTTGAATGATGAATAAAGTAAACACTTGGCACTGCACTGTTCAAGACAAGAGGGATAGTTATTTTAAAAGGAAATGTAGGTGAACAGGCAAGCACAGCTATCCGAATTCAACATAAATGTTACTAGCTGCCATCTACAAAATTGGATTGTAGTCGCCAGATCAGGAGAAGAACAAGAAATATCTATTAATATCTATTTGACTTGGTCATTTTCAGCGCTTCTTCTCTCTCTTTCTTTTGTCTCTCTTGGAACTTTAGGGTTAGGTTTTCCAGGACCATCCAAAGCTTGTTGCATCCTTAAGGGATTCCAAGATGGTCAGAAAGCCATATATATAGCCTAAGAGTTGTAATTTATAATAAGTTCTCATTATGCAGGAAGGCATGCTTTATGACATTTTTTCTATCCTTGGTATATTTTGTGCATGAGTCTGTAACTCACTGTGAAAAATAACATGCAGAGTTTGAATTCTTGGAATCAATTTATTGAATTGTGTCAGCCTTGTCTCTTTTCTTCTTTTTTGTATGCATTTTACATGGTTTATGGGTTAACCGTGAATGATTTTATTTCCTCTTAATCATGTCCCATTTGTAGCATCTACTTGTAGAAGAGTATGTTTGCTTGCAGGTTATAACTCGTGTCTTAGTTTGAGCTGTTAACTGTGAAGTCTTTCCCCTTAACAGTTTTAATCATGACCTTGTTATGAAATATTTATGCATGCCTATACAAGAGATTTGTGTTTTAACTCCAATTCAAGTTAATTGACCCGGGGCTTTATCCTGTGTGTGTTATGTTTTCATGTCAAATTTGG
>MU227720.1:1817303-1873117 GCA_018584345.1 Thuja plicata | reverse complement strand
CTGACCAAACATAATGTTTATCAATTTTTATACCTCTTTCTTTCAAATTTGCAAAAAACATCTTGAAGCAGTGTTCTACATAATGAATGTCATGCTCTCTATCATCAGTTATATAAAAATGATATTCTTTCTTGATGACCCGTGCTTCAGATGTGGTCTGAATACCATCCAAATCTAATTGTGTGTGTCGATAACACACATGTACCATAATAGTAATTTTCTCTGAAAAATAATATTCTGATTGAATTGCCCTTTGATGAACAAATGAATAGTTCTCTGCAAAATCAATAACTGATACAATAGTTCCAAGTGGGAAATTGTTTCTCAGTGTTTGGAATTATTGTGCTTGCCACTTTGCAAAAAAAGCATGATGAATGTAGGGTTGAATCAATTTTTTTAAATTTGTCCATAAATACTCCAAAATTTATCTCTTCTTTAACATATTCTAACCTTTTGGATTCTTTCCCAAATTTTTTTTCATTCTTTACATATTTGTAACTCTTGCAATTTACCATCTTTGTTACATAAATGTTTTCATTTTTCAAAGGAAAAAGAGTTAAATCAACACATGTTTGACATATTCCTTTTATGCAATTTATTTATCCAACTGCATCATCTCTTTTGTCATATAATATGGATGAGATGAAATCACTTCTTCTACTAGGAGGAGCATTTTCAAAACCATAAGTGTCTTCTATAAACTTTTGAAAAACCTGATAGTGAAGATCAAATTCAATATGATAACGACAACAACAAGTTTCAAACACTTTGTTTGTCCTGATATAATATGGCTTCAATCTTCCAAACACTGTTTGCCCAATCTTTATATTAGGATTTGAACTACAAAATGACACATACATTTCATGTTGTGTTGTGTCCAACCAATGTTTTGTATGATATTCATATTGATTAGCTGAAATTCTATGTCTAATAATATCTCTACTGTTTGATGAAGGACGTGTATTATCATTCCAAAATAATGTCACCAAATTCTTGATTCCTTAATCAATCCTATCAGAACGATGAGCTCTACACATGATTTCCCAACTACCTTCCAAGGTGCTATCATCCAAAAGCATTCTCCTATTAACATATCATGATATTTTTTTCCTACTAAAACCAATCTGAGATGAAACTTCAGATATTTGTCTTTTTCAGAGCATACTGTCGCCTTGGTAGGCGTAAACAAATCTAAAGTCTCTATTTGTATCCATGTCTTTTGGAAACAACTTGTGTTACCTACAATGGATGTCAACATAAATTTTCTTGTAATGGTCTTATCTTTAGTTCAAGATCTCTTCCCTACCTAGTTCAAACCTTTCCTAAGATTTTCAATCATATCAGTTTGCATGTCAACAACTTTTCTCTTTTTTGATGTTGCCTCTATACCCGATAATTTTAATGCCCCTTCCAACTTTTTGTTTATAAGTACAACTAAAAGCAATTGAGCTTGTTCAAGTGTTTCTAATTATCAAATTTAGCTAATATTTCTCTTGCTATCATATTCATTAACCTCTTCTTATCAAGACTTAAGGGTTGAACATTAGCAAGTGATCTCAAATTTTCCACATCCATTGTAAGTAAATGATCTAAGTTTCTATAATTAATATTTCTCTTTATAGTTTGAAGTAAATTTATATGTTCATCCATACCAGTAGGAGTATGTGATCCTGAAACTTCTCCAACATCAATTTCCTGAGCTTCCGTAGGGAGTGATCCCGACCCTTCTTCAATGTGTAATTCTTTGACTTGACTTGACCCTCCTACTTTAGCTTGTCCTTCACCTTTTTTAGTTTTATGATAATATCTCAATGTAGCATCACGATTTATTTGTTCAGTGTCAGGCGATCTTTTTCTAGCAGATTTATGTTGTCTTCCCTTCTTGTTCCCCATTTCTTCTCTTCAAAAATGTCTTCAAAAAAATACTTTGATATAATATTTCTCCTCTTCAAAATTATGCTTTCAAAAAAAATATAAATAACAATTCTTATTCCAAAAACGCATTTGTAAAAGCTGAATAATAATAGAAAAATTAAATTTACTTGTTGCAATTTGGTTAAAAACAAAAAGTAAAAAATCTTACTTCTATACCTTTCTAAATGTTTTTTTCAAAAAATTTCTACATGGCCGACCGAGTTCGTGCAAAGTGGCAAAGATAAAAATCTAGCGGGATGATTTTCACCGGATTTTTCACACAGGGGTCTTCGTGCGAAGGTTCTTCACCTGAAGACCCCTAGACCCCTTCGGGTGAAGGGGTTCTTCACCTGAAGTACACTAAAATGAAAAATTCTTGCAAGAAAAAAAGTCCTAAAATTTTATCTTTCAAGGCCTCGAAAAATGACCAAATCAAATGTTTTCCTCAAATACATGATGCCAAATGATGCGATTCATAACAATCTTTCTAATGAATATAATTTTAATACATATTGAGTTCTTTATCACTTTCAAATATTAATTTAACTAAACATAGGTTGTTTGGCGATTCAACAACCTGTCTCTTCAAGGCTTTGGGAAAAATAGTAAATTACAAAAAAAAAAAATATGAAAAATATGTAGGAAAAGCGTATTTGTTTTACCTTTATATATAAAAAAAATATTTAAATTTTGATATATACATTTCAAGTTACAGTGATCAAAGTGACCTTATGTCTAAATTACAGTTACTGTCACTTTAGAACTTAATAAACTATGAAATATTGACCCAAAATGAATAAAACCAATTACATCCTCTAGATATTGAAGTTACAAATATAATTTTTAAAGAATTACATCGTTATCATATTTTTAAAAAAAGTTATGTTGATCAAAGTGAAAGTCACTTCTTCAAATCACAGTTTTTTCACACATACCACTTTTCGAAGGAGAAGGAAAAATGAATTTTAATGAATTTTAATTTTATTTTTAAATATATTTAGAAACTAAAAATAAAATGCTAAAAGACCCTAGTTTACATCATCTTCAAATTCCTTATAGTTTTGCGTCAATAGGTGTTTGAAAATGAAGTTTTTTCTCAAAATGTTGATCTCTATGTCAAAGTTGGCCAAAAAGTGGGACACACTATTGTGGGATCACCCTAATCTGTATCACAATTGATTCACCCCCCTCTTAGTTGTGGTCATGGACTTTTATTCCTAAAAAATTGTACGATTGGTTCCCAAATAACAATTTTTTAAGTTTTTGGTGGTAGATTGTCCTCATGATTTTAGTTTTTCTGCATGTCTACTAGTGTAGATGATTTCAATTTTCAAAAAATAAACTTATGTCTAACATTCAATTAATCTTTACAGGAAAAGGTTAAAGTGACTTATTTAGATACCATATGATTTTTTTAGCCAGAGCTTTGACAAAAGTTGTAAATGCATCCATGGAAGGACTATTGAATATATTTTGTTGAGTTTTATTCATAATTTGGTAATATTATAACATTAAGTGGCACAAATTATGAGTCCAATATCAAAGCACAATTATATTTTAAATATTCTTATGGAAAATTAAACTTCTACAATCATAATCCTTGATTTGACAATTTACGTTCAAAACCTAGAACTGATCCAAAACATTCAAAACAAAAGACAATATTGTATATTCCTATATGCAAAAAGAAACTCTGAAAGTTTTGTAAATCATTGAAAAGTTCAACTTAAAATCGCTATATACAATTTTGGATGTGTTCTTACAACCAAGGGAACTGCACTTTGTGTCCCTAAAATAGTTCAACAATTTGATTATAGTATCTCATTTAGAACGTGTGTGTGCACGTGCGCACGCACACTCAAAAATGTCATATTTTCATTATAATATAATTCCATTAATCACATTTATTTTATAATTTTGATAAATCAGTAAAATTAAATTTACACTCATTTATTGTATTGTTGTAACTGAATAAAAATTAGAGAAGTAAATAAGATAGCATTTAAATTTAATTAATAAAAATATATTTCTTAATTTTTAATATTTTGAAATTCATTTTTTTATATAAATAAGAGGTCGAAACCGAGAGGGTTTTGATTCATATTTAAAAATAAGGAGAATATACAAGATATAAAATCTATTAGTTTCCCTTAAAACATATAGAACAATCCAAAATGAAGAATTGGGGCATCCAAAAACAACCTCAAACTTGTTTGACATGATAATTAGTGGGAATAACAAAAAACCCTAAGCTTAAACTTAAAGTCTATAGGGGGAAGAAAATAAAGGAAACCATAGTAATACTGCTACAAATTGCAACCAAAATAGGCTTCAAATTATTATATATCTAGTAAAAATTTAAACTAACATTCTTATGTTTTTGTCTCCATTATCCCTGAAGATGCTACAACCTAGTTAGATTTAAATATTTTTTATTGATCTCCATGGCCACATAAGTTTCTACTTCCTGATATACTAGAGCCACTTCTTCTGCCTTTGGTGTGTCCTCGTCCTCATCCTCAGAAGATTCTTTGCTCGCCAACCCATCAAGGTTTTCATCATACTTGTAATTCAACACCTAGTCATTGCTTCCATTGATGTTGTCTCCCATTAGTATCATATGCTTGACATCCTCTTCACTAAATTGTTACGTAGGAATAAAATTGAGTGACCCTAAAACCCAATCCTTTTAAACTAGTTTTTTGTTAGAATTTTGCCTTTCAAAGTTGTCCAAGTAAATATGCCTACCTTTGGCATGCATAATTTGTCGGACAACATAAGTGAACTGGTAATTGATACTTTTCCCTTTCTTTCTGCAAAGATGCTACCTTATATCCATCCTTTGCATTATATAATCCTAACTAAGAGTCATTCCATATAGTTTCATCACTATCTTTTTTAAAGGAAATAAAGTTGTTCTTAAGAATTTCTCTGAGTATACCAATATCTGCAAGTGGAAAAGTAATATCTTCAAAGGTTCTCCATTCTGATTTTTTTTCATGATTTGGATCTGTGAATATAATTTAATCTCTTACATGTAGTCCAAAATTTAGTTCACAAGTTTTTCTGATTTTATCTTCCTCCATTAGAATATTAATGATAGGGCAACCTCCTCAAGAGTCCCACAAAAAATGGCTTTATTTCCATCCTTTATATTCCAAGATAAGTTACTAAGTATAATATCACTACATTTGGACATGAAGAACCATATGTGAGAGCCCCGAGGATAATTTTATAACCTTAAAATGTCTTCATTTTTTGAATTTGTAAGATATTTACATTCGATGATACTGACTCATTTAAGATGTGGCTCCTTCTGAATTATCCAAAATAGTTTTACCCATAATGCTTTGTTCTACCA
Organism: Thuja plicata; assembly: GCA_018584345.1. Classification (NCBI taxonomy): domain Eukaryota; kingdom Viridiplantae; phylum Streptophyta; class Pinopsida; order Cupressales; family Cupressaceae; genus Thuja; species Thuja plicata. The sequence continues at coordinate 1,867,842 of MU227720.1, read as the reverse complement.
TAATTGATTCTTAATGCTTGTTCCTCCATGCTCAATAGGATTTCATATCCTTTCCCATTATATTGGAGCATTTTTTTTCTTTATATATGTGCCTTGCTAGAGGAATTTCATCAACTTTTTTACCAGATCAATGTAAGATCCACTAGGCAGTGGAATATAAGACATTAAATATATGGGAATTGTAGATAAATTTGCCTTCAACATTACTATTATGCCTTCCTATGATAACCATTTGGATTTCCATGTTTCCATCTTCTTATGCATTTTTTCTCCTATTGATTTCCGTATTGAAGTTGTTCTTAAGCATTTATCGAGAGGCATCCCTAAATATGTACAAGGGAGTCTAAATATGTATAAGGGAGTCTACCTTCCTTAAATTATAGCAAACTTAAAACTTGATTTTGAACTCTTGCATTAACATGGAAGAAATGTTTTAATATTCGTCCTAATTTACTGATAGTCCTGGAGTTTTAGAGTATATTTTAAGCACCCTTTTCAAATGTAAAGCTTCCCCTCTACATCCTTTCCAAAATAAGATTGTGTCATCTGCAAATTGTTGGTAGTTGATTGGTTGAACCAAAGATGTCAGTCCCACTCCTTTCATAATTTTATTTCTTTGAAGGTTGCATAACTTCCTTCCGAGAGCTTCAACCATAATGATAGTGATAATTGGTCTCCTAGTTGAATTCCTCTTGAACTATCAAACAAACTATGAGTATTCTTTTTGATAAGCATAGAGAATCTTGGGGTGGATATGCAATAGAAAATCAGTTTTATCCCTGATTTGCAAAACCCAAAGCTTTCCATGTATCTAGACAAAAACCTCCAGTATACTTTTCGATATGCTTTCTTGATACATCTAATTTGATAATCATACTTTGGTTCTTATTCTTTTGGATAGAGTATAAATTCTTGGACAACAATCACCCCATCAAAAATAGATCTTCTTGGGAAAAAACTTGTTTATTCCTATAATATTTTTTGATAGAATGTTTTTCAATCTGTTAGCAAGTGTTGTTGTCGAGTAAAAGTACAAAGTTATGTCACGCTTTAGGACAACTTATCAACACAACTAAATTTAAGTATTGCTATCTAAAAAATAGTTTTTTGTTAAACATATGGTCTAGCTAGATTCAATCTAGCTAAGTTAGATGTGTGTCTTAACTTTGTGATTAGCAGTGTCTATTGAATGCATATTTTAGACAACTTTGGGTCCAATTACCAAAAGAATAAAATTATTTTAAAAAAGCAATATTTCAACAACTCCTACTCATTTTATTGATATTTAAAAAAAATATAAAAATACCCTTTTGTAGATCTATATGTGAACTTTTCTACAAATATATCTTTGAAATATTTTAATTAATTTTTATGTTTTATATTTAATTTTTATTGAAAGTAGTCATCAACACAAAAATGTACGATTGATTATCTTGTCATGGAAAAATCATCAAATTTTTAAAATTTTGGAAAAGATACGATGCAATAGAGGAAAGGATCTATATCAAGAGCGTATAGTTTATTTCTATTTTGGATAAGGGTACATGCACCAAGATCATGTGTAAAGCGGGGGTTTAAGTGGCTAGTTTTTTCAGAAATCAAGTAAACCTAAACTTCAAAGAGAAATTTAAGAATTGTGCACTCAAAATCAAAATATGTGCAAATAAAAAGAATTATAGTACTCTGAATCTAGTTTCTAAACTACTAAATTTTTTTAAAAATAGATAAGATTAAGAGGGTCAAATCTGTTGCGCATGAAAAATTGTTCCTGATTTTTTCAGAAAAAACATAACATAGTGTCTGGCGTGCGCACAAAAAAAGATATAGTTAAGTTTAGTATTTTGAAAAACCCTTTTTTGTAATTTTTTGTTAATTTTTAATTTTTTATGATTTTTTGAAGTGGGCACATCATAGAAATTAGGTGTTTATATATTTGTGTGCTAGACATAACTTGCATCAAAATAATAAAAAATGCAAACTTCTTTTATAAAGCATGTAGAGAATCAAGTCTAGAAAAATAATATGTGATTTATTTTAAATTGGTTAAGTAGATCTAATGTTATTAGGAAAATGAAAGACATATGTGTCGAAGAACTATTGAGACACTGATAAAGAAAATTAAACTTTACTATGCTAATGTTGTCCAAAAAATAAAAAAATTTATATCATTAGAAAGCGCAACAGATGTATAAAATTATGGTGGAAATTTTACAAATACCAACTTAATGATGTGTAAACCTAATGATGATGAAGTTGAGAAACCTATTCTGAAGAACAAAACACATGAAAAGGGAGGGAAATGGAGGGAAATGAAGCTCCAAAGACCCAACCTTGTTATCCAATCCTATTAACTAGCCCTATTCTTAGCTTTGAAATTTATCAAACCTAAGCCTAGTTAGGATATTTGAATTTAAACTCATGCAATTGTGTTGGGGGTGTTTTGTTGTTTTTTTTGTGGGTGGCCACTTTTTTGCACACCATTTTGGTGCACTTACCCATAAGTAATTAAGACACAGAGTGACGTCAAATGAAAATAGATATATGTTAGTACACATAAATTTTTAATTTATATTTAATATACATTTATAAAAATAGTGAAAAGATATATCCATGCACTAAATTTTTGAGTTATCTATACACAAACAAAAATTGAATAAAAAAAGAAAAAAAATACAATATAAAGGTTGATTGACGATCTAACTCTAATTTTAACATTTTATCAGCAACTAATTTTAGTTTTTATTTTCTTGAATATTATATTTATATAATTTTTAAATTTTTTTAAAAATTAAAAATATAAAGTACATTAAAAATTAAACATTTCACTAGTTTACATCATTTAAAAATTCTCAACATATATCCCACTTTTTAGTGATTCAGTTTAGAAAGTTGAATCACTGTTGTCCATCTCCTTTATAAAAGTGTGACACACCTTTGTACCTTTACCCTGTTAGTACCTTATAAATGGTATTACATAAAGATATTGATCTGAACTCATCTTTAAACATGTTGATTTATCTTAGAAATAATTTAGAAATCTTCCACAGATTCTTGTTGCTTGTAACGTTGCAGTCATCTTTAAACCTAATATTGGCCAACACTTCTGAAAAACAACAGTTGGAAATCCATCAAGGTCGATTTCTTTGCTTGGGTGAAATTGATTTAAGGCCTTATGTATGTCCTCTTCTAAGAATTTTTTCATCAATATTTTTTTATCCTCCTCTGGTACAATTTTAGGGATACCATTTAGCATCTCTTGTTGGGCTATCAACTCTGAACCCTCCAAATTATTTAGTAAACTTGAATAGAATCTCACTATCTTTTTTGAATCTCCATTTGATCTTGTAGAGTTCCACCATATTCATCATTGATCTTAAAGATTATATTGACACTTCTCCTTTGTTTGGTATTGCTATGAAAAATAATTATATTCTTATCTCCTTCTAAAAGCCAAATCTCTCTAGATTTCAGGTGTCAAAGGATTTCTTTTTTAGCCAAAATATCCCATAATCCTTTAATAACTCATTTTCCTTGAAAAATGTTTCTAAGTCTAAACTCTGCAATATTAGTTGTTCATTGAGTTCCTTGATGCTTTGTTCAATTGTGCTCTTTGATTCAAAAATGTTCTTTAAATGATCCTTGTTCTAACAAAGTAATTTGATTTTGATTTTATTTAGTTTGGATATAGAAAAAAAAATTTAGATCATTTAAAATGGGATTCCTTCCACCATTTATCTATCAATACCAAAAATTCTTCATCTTTCATCCACATATTTTCAAATTTAAATGGGCAATACATTGGTTTATTTTATCCTATAATGTCTAGGTGGGTGGGAAAGTGATCAGATCTTGATGCTAAGAAATGGATGCTTTAAAATGAAAAGGGAAAGTATTCAAGTCACCTTTGTATTAAAATCTATCTAATTTATCAGCTATGTGACTGAAACCAAGTATTTTGTTATTCCATGTGAATGTCCTCCAATTCAACCTCCAAAATATTCTCCTTTTTCACCCAACTTTTAAAGTTTGTCTATAGCTGAAATTGTTTTTGTATGCCCCCTCTATTTTTTGAGAGATGAAGATGATGAACTATAACTGATTGAACATTTGAAGATGTTAATTTGATGATCACCAAGCTACAGAAAGTTAATGCAAGATATTAAATCAATTGATTTATTGTATTTTCATTAATGTCAACTTTATATAATTTGATTGGTTATATACACATTGTCAAAGACTTCAAAGAACCAAAGAGATAAAGGTTATGTTATCAGTAATGCATAAAATTTCAGTATTCATTAAGAGACAACAAACACTGACGGATAGTGCACGTTGACAGATAGAGATCCCCAAGAGAAGAGGCACAGTGATACTCGAGCAAGTTACCCGAGGAAGCATTACCGAGAAGAACCTAAGTGATACCCAAGAAGAAATGAATGTCACAATGTTGCCCGGTGGACAGACAACCCCGAAAGATAGACATGTCTGAGGACAAATGAAGTCAAGACTAAGAAAACAAGGAGTTAAACACTAAAAAGAACTGAAGGTAAGAAATGACAAAATACTTAGCTGGCAGAAGCTAAATATGGAGATAACTGATTGATTATATTATTTTCATCAACAAGTTAAAAGCTATAGATAAGCTAGAGATTAAAGCTAGTTTTTATTCCATTTTCAAGGAGAAATATGTGGGATAAAACAAAATCAAGCTTTAAAGAAAGAATGGCGAGATTTGTGGATCATGTCAAGAAAAATAAAGATAAGGAGTTAGAAATGTTGAAATCATGTCTATAAGAGAGACAAGCTAATTCATTATGAATTGGGGGGGGAGAGAATAGAAGAGGATGTTGAAGAGAATACTGGTGAATAAAATAAGTCTTCATACAGTCCTGATCAAACAAGCTGAAGAATAGAGCTAAAGATTTTTGCGGGCACCGAGCAATAGAGAAGCAACAACATCACCGACAAAAAAAGAAGTGGAGAAAAGAAACATAAAGAAAATATTGATCAGAAAGATATTACGAGCTTACAATAGATCTAAACATCTGCAAGTTTAAGTTGTATATTTGAACAAATCATATATTGTTTTAGTTTAACCATTGATTCAAAAAATCTCTTAACATAGTGGGATTTAATTATCCTTTATATATTCAGATACATCCCAAAAAGTATCATTAATATTCTCATGAAGATAACATATTGAAATGCCAAATATCAATTGAGAAACTATTATATTTAAATTCTCTAACAAGGTCACACGTAACAGTATGTTTGTAACCTTTAACAGGGTTGGCTCTTCACCGAGCTCAGTTCATAAGAGTGAAAATTTTGGGTTACGAGTCCCAAGTGGTTTTTCCCTTAACACGGTTTCCATGTTAAAAATCCATGTGTCAAATGTGTATATGGTTTATTTCTTTAATGTTTTTATTTACACATTAGTAAAATAGGATTGATCGATAAACACTAAGTTATTTACTCTATTTTGGTAAAGGATAGAATGATATTTGGTAAAGCTTAAGAAATTCAAAGACAAGTTTCTGCACCAAGAACACCACAGAAAAATGGGATCGGTGAAAGAAGGAACCGATCCATTGTTGATTGTTCCAGAACATGGTGATTTAGAAAGGCATCACTCAAAAATTCTGGAGAGAAGCTGTCAGCACTATTGTCTACACATTGAATAGAGTTGAATTGAAGAAAAAGGATTAACACTAAACTCTGAGCAGTAGTGATTTGATAACATTATTTAAAGGCATATATCTTGTAGGACTAAAGATAACTAGAGGTTTATAATTGTGGTATAAAGTTTTGTGTTGATTTATTGGATTAATTTTTGAGGCCACTGATTCACCGCCCCCCTCCCCCTATTAGTTATTCTAACAATTGGTATCAGAGCTTGTGTGCGTAGAAGGAATGTTTCAAGACCTAAGATAAAGATCACAAAATGACAAAAAGAGATGTGCTTAAGTTGAACAAGGACAACTTTGTATCTTGGCAAAGAAGGATAAGACTCCACCTATCAGGTATTGGAAATGATGTTACTTAATACTTGGATACTTAATATGTGTTTCCTATTGGGCCTCACACACTTGATCAATTGAGAGAAAAGCATGAAAACAATTCTATGATGATAGAAATTGCTTCCTCACTCTCCGATGCTGAATTTAAAGATGTCAAAACATGTACCACTGCAAAGCCAATGTGGGACAAATTGAAGCTAGTACATGGAGGAGATGCAAATGCACTAAGAGCTACAACAAAATCCCTAAGAGGAAAATTTGATGACCTAAGAATGAAATAAGGATAAAACATCACTAAGTAGAGCTACAGAATCAAAGAGGTAGTCAATGCTATCAAAGGAGTTGGAGTTGTACTCAATGAATAAATAATGGTAAGTAAAATCCTAAGAACCTTACTGCCTATTTATGTTATTAGAGTATCTACTATACAAGAAATTAGAGCAGTAGCAAATAACAATGTCACTCTAGATATTTTGGTTGGTAGACTTATTTCAATTGAGATGAATAACTTTGACAATAGTGTCTTACCATCTATTGAGTCGGAATTCAAATATTCTTTGAAAATAAGTAAGTCAAGTCATAAACACACTATGAGAAATGATAGTGAAAGTGATAGTGATGACCAAGAGCTTGATGAGATTGAAGCACTAATGGATAGAAGATTGTAGAGAGGCAAAGGTAAATTACCATTGGTATGTTTTAATTGTAAAGAGATTGGAAAATTTGTTGCTAGATGTCCTAACAAAAGAAAAGAAGACAAAAACAGTGAGAGGTCATATGAAAAGAAGTTTGACAAAGGTGATGACATAGATTACCGAAGCAACCAACAATCTAACAGAAGGACAACCGAGACTACAAGGACAAAGGAAAGAAATCTTGTTACCTGGCTGAGAGAAAAGCTAATAATACTGACACCGAATCTAATGAAGATTTTGAGGTGGTATTTGTTGCTATGAAGGATGATTCAGATGAAGAGGAAAGGTATGTTGAGACTGTACTCATATCTAAGGTTAGTAAAATGATTTATAGATTATTGATAGTGGTTGTACTCACCACATGACTGGAGATAAGGAAAAGATTGAAACTTTTAAATATTATAATGGTGGATCAGTAAGAATGGGTAATGACTCACCTTGTCCAGTTGAAGGTAAAGGAACCATAATGTTGAATAATTTGACCAGATGTGAAAATTCATACTGGGTAAAAGGACTTAACTATAATCTATTGAGTGTTTCAAAGCTGAATAACATAAGTCACCATGTTACATTTGAGAAGAAAAAGACAAAGATCTTTAATGAATCAGGGAGGTTGATCAAAACTAGTGAATAGACAAAAGGTAACCTATTCTATCTTGATGATATTAAGTACACCACTTGTTTAATAGATAGAAATGAAGACATATGGTTCTGGCATAAAAGGTTATGTCATATGAATTTTGACAACATGATTAGGATAAGCAATAAAAGGAGAGTAAGAGGCTTACCGAGCATGTCAAAGCCCAACCATGTCATGTGTAAGAATTGTCAAAAAGGTAAAATGACAAAGTCTAGTTTCAAGAGAAAAACCTAAACATCTAATGTCATTCTAGAATTAGTCCATACTGATCTATGTGGACCAATGAGAACAAAGAGTTAGTATGGTGATAGATACTCCATTCTCTTTATTGATGATTATTATAGAATGATGACAGTTATGTTCTTAAAATAGAATCAGAAGAATTCAAGATGTTTAAATGGTATAAAGCTATTGTAGAAAAACAAAGTGGTAAGGAACTAAAATTCTTAAGATCAGATAGAGGAGAATTTATTTCTGATTAATTCACTAACTTTTGTAATGAGCATGGAATTCAAAGATAGGTTTCTGCACCAAGAACACCACAGAAAAATGGGATTGGTGAAAGAAGGAACATATCTATTGTTGATTGTTCCAGAACATGGTGATTGGGAAAGGCATCACTCAAAAATTTTAGAGAGAAGCTTTCAGTACTATTGTCTACACATTGAATAGAGTTGAACTGAAGAAAGACACCAATAAGACACCTTATGAGCTATGGTATGGATACACACCCAATGTAAGTTACTTCAAAATTTTTGGAAGTCAATGTTATATTTTGAAAGATGAAAGAAATGGAAAGCTTGACTCCAAAGGTGAAGAAGGAATATTTTTAGGGTATTCTACCAAAAGCAAGGCTTATAAATGTCTTAAGAAATCCTCTAACAAAATAATTGAAAGTGCAAATGTCAGAGTAGATGAATTTGCAGAGAAAAATGATAAGGAAAGAAGAAAGGAGCCAGAAGACTACAACAGGTTTATCTATAGAGAAGAACCTAACACTCTATTTGAGCAATAGTGTAACACTCCCGAGAAATAGAACAATGCACCTAAGCATCAGGCTGCAAACACTAAAAATCAGGAAATTGCTCAAAATGATGTTTCAAGTGATGGAAATCATAATATACGTCAAGATGATTATCAAAATGATGAACAAAGATCTGAACCGGTAATTTCCAAGTATGTCAGAAGACACCATCCACAAGACCAGATCATAGGAGACAAGAAGGCTGTAATGAGAACAAGAAGTAAGTCATTGAACACTAGATGTTTAATTTGTGATTTTGAGACTAAATCTGTAAATAATGCACTTGAAAATGAAGAATGGGCCAGTGCTATGAATGAAGAGATAAAATAGACTAAGAAGAACAGAACATGGACATTAGTACCTAGACCAGATGACAATAATTTCATTGGTACCAAATAGATATTCAGAAACAAGTTGAATGAGAATGGAGAAGCCACAAGGAACAAAGAAAGATTAGTATGCAAGGGGTATGCACAAGAAGAAGGTATTCACTATGGAGAAACCTTTTCACTCATTTCTAGACTAGAAGGATTCATAATTCTACTTTCTTATGTTGCATTCAAAGCATTCAAGGTATACCAAATGGATGTCAAATCTACATTCCTAAATGGAATACTAGAAGAAGAGGTATACATTGATCAAACATAAGGGTTTGTTGATCCTAACAAGAGAAACATGGTTTGTAGAATACACAAAGCCTTGTATGGATTGAAACAATCACCTAGAGCATGGTATGAAATACTTCACTCCTATCTCATAAGTATTGGATTTGTAAGAACAAGTGAAAATAGTAATCTATACTTAAAAGAAGATACTGATGATAAAATTTTGATTGCTAAAATATTTTTTGATGATATCATATTTGGGGGTAATGATATGTTATATAAATCATTTTCTAATGAAATGAGAAAAGAGTTTGAGATGTCAATGTTTGGGGAGATTAAATTCTTTCTTGGTCTACAGATTCTTCAACAGGATGCAGGCATATATATCACACAATCCAAATACATCAAGGAAGTGCAAAAGATATTCAAGATGGAAGATTCCAAGCCAGTTGGAACACCTATGGAAACTGGATGCAAGATGACAATGGAAGACAAGTAAACTGAGGTAAATCAAACCCTTTATAGATCTATGATTGGCAAACTCATGTATATTGTTCATACTAGACCAGATATAGCACATGCAGTTGGAATAGTTGCAATATTCTCTACTAATCCCAAGGAATCACACATGACTTTTGTCAAAAGAATTCTGAGATATCTAAAGAATACGGAAGACTATGGATTATGGTATAAAAGAGAGGGCAAAATTGAGCTTCAAGTCTATACATATGCTGATTGGGCTGGAAAGTTAGATGACAGAAAGAGCACAATATGAGGAGCATTCTTCATGGGTGACAGACTTGTCACATGCGTAAGTAAGAAGAAAGGATGTATCTCATAATCTACTAGAGAAGAAGAATATGTGGTTGTTGCTGAAAATTTATATAACATTGAATGGATCAAACAATTAATGTGATCATTTATTTTCTCTAAGTTTTAGCTCTACCCAACATAATAAATCAAAAGAAATAATACCGATGAAACATTTTTTCAAAATTAAAAAAAAATTATCAATTATGATTACATAATTTGAATAAATAAGTAATATTTATTTTTAATTATGATATAATACATTGGTTTTTTTCTTAAATTTCACTTTAATGTGTCCTATTATTAAATATTATTCTCAATTAAATTTTAAAAAAAAAACTGCACATAATTATATCAAAATTTAATTTTATAATAAATTTCAAAAGTACTAAATTATAATTGGCTCATAGTCACAATATAACTCTCAATTGATATAATAAAATATATTATGTTTTTGAATAAAGTAGCAACAAGAGGGTGCTGACCCATGGTACAAAAGCAACACACTAGATACACAATAATCGTATCTAGAGTGCCCAATGAGCGGGAGGGGAGATTTTTCAAACTCAGGGGTTTTTGAGGAGGGAGACCAGGATGACGAAGATGATCCAGGTGGATCCAAGGAGGTTTGGAAGGTGGTTCTCCTCCTGCGTGCACCTCCTGGTATTTGGGATGTGGACGATGTGTGGATGGACCCTCCTTGTTTTGGGTTTTGGCCCTTGCCCTGCCATTTTGGCTCTCACACCCTTTGGTTTCAGGGGTTTTGTTCCGCGCTGGTGTGGTGGGGCAAGGTCTATGCTGCTCCTTACCATGGCGGTTGCATCTGCTTTGTCCCTGCTAGAGTGAACAGGGTTAACAACCCTCTCCAGTCTCTTTTGTTGCGGACCCCTTGTATTTGGGGTACAACTTGTCTTCTGGCTACTACGACATCTCCAGCTATGTGCTGTGCCTCCCTATTGGACATTCTCCCTGGCTGCGTGATTATTTCAAGAGTGTACAGGGTTGGATGCGTGAGGGTTTGTTTACCTTTTTCAGAAGATTATGTCTGGGGATTGTTTCCTCTGTCTAGGATTTTGTGGGGACTAGTTGCTTTAGCCCTGGAGCTCGATGGACTGCTTGGCCTGTTAATTCTCTAAAAAAAGAATGGAGTGGGTGTTCCTCATCATTGAGAAACACTTTTCTAGTTTGGTGCACGCTCTATTTCAGGAATAGAGACCTGATGTATCTTCAGGGGTTTGGAGGAAGTATATGAGTTATCTGAGTGACATGAAGAAGGGCCTCTCAAGAAGAGTGGCATTGATAGCTAGCTCTCTGATGGAGTTCTTTATCCACTGGACTAGCTTTCATACTCATGTGAATGGTAGGGGCTTCCCTCTTTCCTTGATGGTTTATGTGATTACTGGTATGGAGGAAGAGTTAAGTATTCCAGCTATTGAGGTCTGTCCTATTTTGTGGGCTTGTGAGTGGCAAAGTTGTGTCACCCTTATTGGGACTGGAGGTGCAACAGGTGGTGCCCTTGTTGAGGGAAACATGATGCTTAAGAATCTTCTAAGGATGGGCAGGATGGTGTTAACCATTCTACTAATTAGGGAAGTGATTACTCATGATATGGTTGGGCCAGTCATGGTTAGAAGAAGTGATATGGTGTGGAAGAAAATCCTGGGGTGTGCTTCTCTTTTCCTTGATTGGTGGTGGTGTCTTCTTGTTGGGATTCTCATGTTTGGGATCCTACTACAGTGGTGGTGTGCTTATTTACAATAGAATTAGTTGGCTATGCCTTGGAAAGTTAGAAGGATGAAGATTCAAGCGGATATTACATATGTTGTTGTCTCTGGCTGTAATGGTAGTAAAAGTGGGCTGGCATCTCCCTTTGGATGTCATTATGACATTAGCATTTTTGGATTTTCCTATGTTGGAAGCTAATGTTTTCTTTTTCTTCCCCCTTGTCTTTGGTGGTCTGTCTATTTTAGTCTGTTTAGACAGATTCTTTGATTTCTTTTGTGGCCAATCGTATGCTAGTAGTTTTCAAGGGCACAAATTGGTATGTGGTTTTTGGTTAAGGGTTGCAGCTAAGTTTGGTTAAGGGTTGCAACTAAGTTTGGGGTTAGTTGGTGGGCTACAGGGGTGGTTGGTTCCATTCTTCTCTTTTGTTTCTCTATCATGGTTCCTATAGAGGTGGACTTGTCTTCTATGGAGGTGGAGATATATTCTGTGATGGAGAAGATTGGGTTTGGAATGTGGGTTCAGCCTTCCTATGACTGCTTGGGTGTGGTTTGGAGTTGGGATACCCTCCCCCTCTCAAATCTTTGTCCCTACCCCACTATTATAGAGATGGGCTACTTCCATGTTGTGGTGGATAGGAGTCTTGTGGGGTGGTGGTGGATTTTCAGCTGGGGGGACATTTTGTCTCAGTTTAATCTGGTTTCTGCTGTTTGCCCCACTCTATGGGTTGTGGGTAGTATTTTTCCTGGCTGGCAGGGTGTTGCCAATGAATTTTTCTGGTTCCTGCATTGTAAGTGGCCTTTAATGGCCTTGAGATTTCCTTGTGCTTCTTCTTTATGTTGCTGAGTTTGTGCCTCTAGTGACCAGTTTTTGTCTGTCGCCACTTCTTGTGGTGCTACTACTTCCTTCCTTGCCTTTTGCTTGGGTTTGTAAAGGGCCAGCCCCCTAATTTGGCTGCTTTCTTAATCAAAAACAATTACCAGAAGGTATGAATATGAAAATTCTTGAACCAGTGATTATCTAGTGTGATAATACTAGTGCAATAAATATTTCAAAGAATTTTGTCATGCATGCTAAGACTAAGCATATTTCTATCAAATATCATTACTTAAGGGAACAAGTGCAAGAGAAAGAGGCTATACTAGAATGTGTTCAATCCAAGGAATACTTAGCAGACATATTCACAAAGTCATTGCCTAAAGATACATTTGAGTACCTGAGAAAGAAGCTAGGAGTCTGACCCTTGTCTATTGCTCACTAAGATCACTAGGGGGCTACAGCAGCCTACCCATAATCAGGAGATCATCCATGTTGATGCAAGCGTAGAGAAAGATTGAAAAGACACATCAATACATAGAAAGGTACTTATCTGTACCGAACACCAGAGATATTGTATTGTTGATGGAAAGAGAAATTCAAGGAGTATATTATAAAAAGGAGGAAGGATATATTTGGCATTTCTGTCAAAGGGAGAGAGATTATATATCTATATAAAATATTCATCATGATCATCCAAAGGGAAATAAGTATCGTAAGGGAGAGATGAGTCAAAGGAAAAAGAGATATCCATCGAGGAGATGAACACTCAAAGGGAGAGAGAGAAAGCGTCAAAGAGAAGATTCTACAACAAAGGGAGAGAAAGATTCAGAAGTTGCTACATCTATCTAGTGAAGGAAATAAAGAATGAAGATAGTACTCTACAAGAAACAAATCTAAGCTAGAAGAGCTTACCGAGAGCCAAGTATTTGTATTGGTTATAGAAAAATAAGTTTGGTAGAGATTGATGAAATAAAATTGATATATTTCATATTGTATTAGTAGTAATGTAGTATGTTTCCATTAATGCCAAAGGGAGAGATTGATGAACTATAACTGATTGAATGTTTGAAGATGTTAAGTTGATGATCACCAAGCTGCATAAATTTAATGCAAGTCATTAAATCAGTTAATGTATTATATTGTCATCGATTTCAACTTGATATAATTTGATTGGTTATATACACATTCTCCAAGACTTCAAAGAACCAAAGAGATAAAGGTTATGTTATCAGTAATGCATAAAAATTTAGTATTCACCAAGTGACAACAAACACCGACAGAAAGTGCACACCGACAGATAGAGAGCCTCAAGAGAAGAGTCACAGTGATACCCGAGCAAGCATTACCGAGCATAACCTAAGTGATACCCGAGCAGAACTGAATGTCGTGGTGTTTCCAGATGGATAGACAACCCCGACAGACAGAGATGCTTGAGGACAAGTAAAGTCAAGATGGATCAAAGGATTTAAACATTGAAAAGAACTAAAGTTTAGAAACAAAAATATACTTAGCTGACAGGAGCTAAATATGAAGTTAACTGATTGATTACATTTTTTTCATCCACCAGTTAAAAGCTACAGATAAGCTAGAGATTAAAGCTAGTTTTTATTCTAGTTGTCAAGGAGAAATCTGTGGAATGAAACAAAAGCAAGCTTTAAAGAAAGAATGGTGAGAGTTGCGGATCACGTCAAGAACAAGAAAGACAAGGACTTAGAAATGGTGAAATCATGTCTATAAGAGAGACAAACTAATTTATTATGAATTGGGGGAAGAGAATAGAAGAGGATGTTGAAGAGAATACTACTGAAGATACTAAGTCTTCATACAGTCATGATTAAACAAGCTGAAGAATAGAGCTAAAGATTTATGTAGACATTGAGCAACAGAGAAGCAAAAGCATCACCGAGAAGAAAGAATTGGAGCAAAGGAATAGAAAGGAAACATTGATCAGAAAGGTATTAGGAGCTTACAATAGATTTGAATATCTGCAAGTTTAAGTTGTATATATGAACATATCATATATTGTTTCAGTTTAACCATTGATTCAAAAAATCTCTTAACAGAGTGGGATTTAATTATCATTTATATATTGAGATACATCCCAAGGAGTATCAAAAAGTTTCTCATGAAAATAGCATAGTGAAATGCCAGATATCAAGTGACAAACTATTATATTTAAATACTCTAACAAGGTCGCACTTAACAATGTGTTTGTAACCTTTATCAGGGTTGGCTCTTCACCAAGCTCACTTTAGAAGAGTGAAAATTTTGGGTTACCGGTCCCAAGTTGTTTTTCCCTTAAAAGGGTTTCCACGTTAAAAATCCATGTACATCAAATGTGTATATGGTTCATTATTTTAATTTTTTTCTGTACACATTAATAAAACAAGATTGATCGGTAAATACTTAGTCATTTACTATATTTTGGTAAAGGCTAGATTGCTATTCGGTAAAGCTTAAGCAAAAATATTAACAGTGAACTCCGAGCAGTAGTTATTTGATAAGATTATTTAAAGGCATATATCTTGTAGGACTAAATATAACTAGAGGTTTATAATTGTGGTATAAATTTTTGGGTTGATTTATTAGATTAATTTTTGAGGTCACTGATTCACCCCCCCCCTCAGTTATTCTAATAGAAGAATGGCATTAAAGTCCCTAACAATAGTTGAATTCCTTTCTGACCATGCTCCAAAGAGGCCACTTATCTCTTCGCACACTTCTACTTTCTTCTTTCTTACTTGATGGGACCATAAACATTTATTATGGAAAACTTTAGATTTCTAAATAAGATTTTAATTGAACCTTCAAGCTAATTAGTTTTACCTTTCATCTTTTGAACATGAACTCTACTTGGATTCTACAAGATTACAAAATTCCCTGAAGATCATATAGCCTCCACTGATTCTAACTCCCAATAGCCTATTGATATTTTAAATTTTTCTACTTGATCAACATTTAACTTTGTCTCTTGGAACATAACTATTTTTTCCTTGAATGAGAAAATGCAACGTTTGATTAAATATTGCTTGTTAGGGGCATTCAAGCCCCTAACATTCTAGGAAATGATCTTCGTTTCTCCTTTGGATGAAGCTTCCCCTGCGCTAGATTCATACATGTTATAATTTTGTTTTGTTCTGACTCCTCTCCTGCTTCACCACTCAAATAAGAAAATGATTTACAACCTTTTCCTTTCTTATTTTTCTTCCCATAGTCTGGGGATACTTTGCCTAGTAGAATCCTTTTTGTTCTTAAGTCTAAATTCCTTTTTCCTGCTATCCCCAATAGATCGGTAATGTGACGTAGCTTATGATTTTGGTTTTCAAATTCCTCTCTATCCTCTGTTTGGACTAAACAAGAATGATCCAATACCATCTCTTCCTGATCATCTATCTATAGATTCAACATGTTGTGAAATTCATTACACGTATCATGCTCCTTTGGATAGTTTGAATCCAAAATCCTATCTACAAAATTATATTTTCTCCTTTATATATTCTCATCTTTATTATCTAACGGTCCTTGCTCAACTAGCCCAAAAGTTTCGTGGACCACTTGAAGTCTTGGCGACAAATTTGTACTTTGAGCATCACCCTCTGAACTTGTCATCGCCACATTTTCTATTCCTTTCCAATCATTTCTATGTTTTTTTGTTTTATCCTATAAGTGGCAATAATCCACCTTTAGCATGTACATGTGTTCTCCTTTCCCAGTGGCTTACCATTACTCAGAGTCCTTTCTTCATAGTCATATCTATTGTTCTCTAAGTTGTAAGATAACCCTTTCTTATTTGAACTTGTGATGTTTCTCACTTTTGCTTCTATTACTATTTTCTTTTAGAGAAGTGTGATCGATATCCATATCCTTAAATATATTCTTCTTTGTATAACAACTTGTTACTTTAGACCTCTTACCCTTGTGTTTATTATTTAATAGTATAGATTTTGATCTTAATGAATTCTCCTTTTCCATCAGTCTTAAATATTTCCTACAACCTATGTTAAGGCTACTTGGTTCTGTCAAGTTATGATTAGAATCCCAAAGATTTTTATCTTCCATCTTGGTAGAGGTCCCTGAGGCCCTTCCTATGTTTGGTCTCTTTGTAATTTTTTCACTATATTTTCTTATGATAACTTTTTCTTCAATGCAGATCTTGTCTTTGTTAATTAGGTCTATTAATCTTTCTTGAAGAAATACATCTACCTCCTCACCGCCCTCATTGTCTTTAAGTATAGGTTTCTTTTAATTATAGAATACAATATTTCTTTATTTATTATATCAATTAGTTTGTTTTCAAACATCTCATCTGCCTCCTCAACACTTATTGTCTTAACATTCTTTTGTATTTTCTAATGTAGCTACCTTCTCAATACTAATCAGACCCTTAGTGCTTGGATTCTCTCCCAGCGCCTAGTCTGCTATTTCTTCTATAGTTTTAATTTGAACTTCTTCCAAGTAGTCTTGAATAAAAAGTGTCATTTCTTAAGTGCTTATATTAAGCATTTCTCTCTAAATCCTTTGTCTCTTCCTTCTATTATGCCTCTTATGATTTGAAGAAAGCATCTTTACCTCTTTCACTATTGTGAGCTCTCCATTTCCTTTAAAACCACCTAAGCATTTAAGAGAATGTCCTTCCCTCATAAATCCTTAATGTTATTTTGATAATGACATTCTACTCTTCTATGTTTTTTCATCTTCTCTTTCATAGAATTTTGGCTGAGTAGAAAATTAGCACCAATGACAAACCTCTCATTCTCCTATTTTCAATCCATTTCACCCTACAAGGTGTCCCCTTTCTTGTAAAATAATTCACTCGTTCCCTTGGAATCCCTGGATCTCCGGTATATTTAGGTCATTTGGACGTATGAACCTTGACCCGCTATATGACTTAGCAATTTTATAATTCTTCTTATCACTCCCTCAGTGGCCTTCAGTGAGAATTTTTCTTTCCTGTTCCATAGAAAAGGTTGTTTTAAGAAAATTTTCTTTTTTTTTTCCAAAAACTTCCAGGATATCTACATCTTTGTATTTTAGTGGCGGATAATCTAGCTAAATCCATATGGGAATAAATTTTATGCAATGATCTCTACTATTGAAATTTGCGCTCCAATGTTTCACATATGTAAGCGAGAGTTTTTGTAAAACCAATATTTCTTTCTAAAAACCTAGTCTCTACTGACTTTTAATTTTGATATCACTATGAAAAATCCATATGAAGAATCCAAGAATTCAATTTCATCTAAATCACTCCAATGATCATTCATCCATTTATATTTAAATCCATAAGAGTGATGGAGGTGTTCCAGAACATACAAATTATGGCTTATTATTGTAGTTGCATCGTTAAGTCTTTGATAAACTCCTCTGAGAATGTAATGGATGGCTCTCGAACTGATTGGTTTGTTATAGTTACCTTTTCCTTCAGCCTGTCTAAATTTATATTCCTTACGTTCAAGATACCTTCTCTCTGCAAATTTTCCCTCTTTTGTCTCCTTGTGTTTCCATATACGTCTTGTTTCTTTGCATCCATCTATCAAGGTTCCAACTCCTAATCTTTATCAAGGTTCCAACTCCTAATCTTTCTCTCACCCTAAATGTTTTAATCACACGAAATATTCTACCTTTGTATTGTCTCTTTCTTTCCTTGAATGTCGATAATATAAGCCCTTTCCTCAACCTACTAATTTCAAACTCCCTTGGAGTGGCCCATATTTTGTTGTGAGATGTAACCTTATCCTACCACATTTATGTTATGAATAGCATTTGTCTTGTCCTGAAAATATCCCTGTAATTATTTGACCAATCTTTCCTTGGGAGAGGAGGATTGAAAGATCTGCTTTCCCTAGTTGTAGGAAATATTGGAATGATATTAGGATTAATTTTGAGTCTATTTCAAAATCTGTCTTCCGCCCAATTCCTGTGTCTTGAAAACTTGAAGCCTCATACTCTCATCTTTGCTATCTTTTTGTAGCTGGTTGGGTCCTTGTTTCCATAGAAATTTCTTAACTCGTGTAATTACCTTTTGCAATTCCCCATGTGTGTTAAGTGGGAGATATTTTTGGTCCTCTTTGTGAAGTATCCTATGAAACTCTAGTCGGTCGTTACACTCAATTCATCCTCTTACTGGGAAATGTAGGCTAGAGTTTGATTATTATTGATGCAAAGAACTATAAATTCTACCAATGAGAAGAACTCTTAAGTCGTAAATATTTTATTGGACATATGTTGATTGTTAATTGAAAGTTAAGTTTATATTATAATACTTTGAATTACAACAAACATCATATATTGTTAAAGATAAGTACATACTCTGCTCTAAAGTTCATCTCTAAATTTTTGGTTGTGTAGAGCTAATTTAGGTGCTTCTATGCCACAAACCTAAACTCGTCACAGAAGAGGAAAATTTCCCCATATTTATGTTGCATATGGTTTTATTGTTTCAATTCCCAGTTGGGATAATTTCATCTTTTTGAATGGATCAAAAGGAACTCCTAATTGGAGAGATGCTTATAAAAAATGATAATGAACTTTCTTGTTACAAAGTGGACCAAACAAAAGCAATCTGCACTTCACACCGTAGTCAAAGAGAGGAATTCAGATTTAGTCAAAGTCATATTGAAATACAATTGTGACTGCATACAAATGGCAGACAACGATGGTAGAAATTTTTTGCATCGAACTGTGGACTATGCGACTCAAATTTTTATGAAATTAAAAAGTTATTAACTAAAGAAAAATATTAATTTATATTGTAGAGAGAAATTTAAAACTGTTGTAAACTATTTTTTAACTATTTAATACTTGTTTTCTTAAAGAATATTTAAGTTTAATGAATGACAGTTTTTTACTATTTTTCTCTACAACTATAATGAGACTAGTTTTTTTTTTTTTTTTTTTATGAATAGAGACCTTTACTATTAATAAGTATAACAAAAAAAACAAATATATTAAATATTAATGTTTTGATACAATGTTCGTCCCTTGCCCCTTCTCTATTTGTGATTGGTGTAGAAGCTTTAAAATTTTTACAAAGGGAATCTTCTTTTAGACCACTAGTAAAAGCATCAAGCTTACAAATGGTCATGAATTGATTAATATTTCATTGGATCGTGATCCCTCCATATTCCTTATTATTAATAAGTATAATTCTCCAAATATAAAGAACAAACTAAACTTGTGTCTTATTGCTTCTACATCTAAATTATCGATTATAAAACTTTAGTTGCGTATTATAATGACCTTTTAACCAACTTAAGAATCTTGGTTGTCCATGATATGGATCTAATAAGATAATTAGATACTGAGGGGAACTTTTGTTGTTTCTCCTCCCTTGACAAACATATAATATTAGTAGGATGAAAATTAAAAATAATTTTAGCAAATAGTGATCATATGTTATTCATTGTAGGATGGTTTCAAATATGTTAGAAAATATTTTCCTCAATTAA
This sequence comes from Thuja plicata, assembly GCA_018584345.1. Taxonomy (NCBI): domain Eukaryota; kingdom Viridiplantae; phylum Streptophyta; class Pinopsida; order Cupressales; family Cupressaceae; genus Thuja; species Thuja plicata. The sequence goes on along the minus strand of MU227720.1, from coordinate 1,848,059 downwards.
TATTTTGTTATATTTCCTTCTTATTTTATATATTCAAGAGCATAAACAAAATAGATCAAAACATAGTCCATAAATCAACAATCTAAGAAAAGTGTTGATTTGCATCAAATGGCAGAATATTTTTGAGGAGAACTGGTCATGATACATTTGAACAAGGAAAGCTATATCCAAGGTGACTACAAGTTAATGTCCAAGAAGATCCAGCCTTACAAAATTGTGAAAATGATATCCACAAATAATTTCCTAATTGATTTGCCTAAGGAATTGGACACTATAGTTACCTTTAATGTTGTTGACCTTCATAAACACTCTATTCAGACAAAAGGTGACCAAATAGATGATGAGAAAAATGAGAGGGAACAAATTAACTGGTCCAAGCCCTTCCAAGGAAGAAAAGGGAGAAAATTGAATGAGTGTTAAATACCAAATGGTTGCTATAGAATCTAGGTCATATAAATTATATTTTGTTAAGTGAGGAGGCTTATCACAGGTTGGCTTACTTAGGTACAACCTAATAAATCTATGCTATCAATTGGAACTAAGAGGTTCATAATTTTTTAAAGAAGAGGGGTAGGAGAGGGGTAGGATGTGTAGCATCTTCATTAATGCCTTCTTTCTCAATTTATATTAATTAGTTCATTACTAAAACTTTTTTATTTTTCAAAAAAATAATTATTTGTTCAATAAATTATTTGGTCTTCCAAGTTTAAAATGGAAGAATAGGTCTATCCTTTGGGAGTGAATGTAATGAGGAACATCTAGTTTTAAAATCGAAGAATAAGTCTAGTCTTTGGGAATGAATGTAACAAGGAATAGGTAAGGTCTAGCTTTTCTCTACAATCTAATTCAAAACACATCTTTTTTATTAATTATCTATTTCTCTTTAAAGTAACATAAATTTTTAAAAAATAATTTTATTTTCCTTCCAAACTACATTATAGAATCTTTGTTAAAATATACTATAAATAAATTGAACTTTCAAGTAAGTTAATTCAATAATCTATGTATCCATGTTTATAAAAATAATTAATTCAAAATAGTAAAAGATAATAAATTTGAAATAAACATATTAAGGAACTGTACGTACATAAATGTAATTTTCATCTTAGATGGTATATTTATTAGTCGATAGACTTCTATTGTGAGGCTGCTTGCAATTGTAATTATCTCACACTGATAGTAAATAGTTTCTGGATATAGCTTACGGTGACGTGAATGCGGTTTTTGGTCATAGTTTAGGGGGTCGTGAACGTACTTATCGATTATTTTAGGTGCACATTAAAATGGTTTCTTGCCTAGTTGAGCACTTTGCCAATTGTGATTCTGACGAGAGAATTTAGAGCCTGAGCCGTAACAACACATTTCTCTTTGTTAACCCTTTCAAAACTTTCCATGGTTCCTAGGTTTTGCTTCTGGTTTTGCATTATTTTAGGTCTCTAGTCCTTAGACCCTTGGTATAAATTCATGAAAACCCCTAAAATCCCAAACCCTCAAATGCTTGTGATATTTTTGAGTTAATTTTTGAAGCCACTTAAGTCCTTTTAAGTCATCTTTTTAAGTTGACATCGGGTGGGGCCATGTTTTTTCCCTAAAGTCCCAAGTGGAGTGCATTTTAATATTTCCTAACTATATGTCCCGAAATTCTTTATGTTTTATCATTTTTTGAGCATGTTGATTTTAATCCTACAGTTGGCATATTCCCTTAATTACAAAGATGAATTTCTTTATTCATCAATGCATCACGCCAAAAAGATGAAGTTCTTTATTCTCAAGATCATGGGACCCATTAGTAGCGATTTAAACCTCATGCAAGTTTTTTGTCATCTCACGGTGGGCGTAATGACTTAATCAAGAGATACATTTGATTTACCCTTTGAGTCATTGCGCTGTGTCGATGCGTGTCGAGTTGTCAGATCTTAGGGTCTGTCAGAGATAGAGTTAATGATCGTACAGATCTGAGTCGATCTTGTGGTAAACATATTTACTCAAAGAGAAGATGATCTAAGTTTACCATCAGAGGCATTGCAATCGTATGTCGTGTGTCCTTTCAAGATTGAGGCTAGTCAAGTGTTCAACATTTTGATCCAACAGTTATCTTCTAATCACGCAATGTTCACGGTCAAGTCCTTAACATCTGGAGGTCTGGAGAGAAAGGTAAGACTTGAATTTTTATGTTTTCATTGAATCTCATAAGGTTGCGGTCAAGTGTTTAAAGATCTGGAGACTCAGTGAGGACCATTGATGCTCTTGTGATTGGAGGGTTGTCCCTTGATCTCATATTTAAGTTGGGTTAAGTCATGTATTCTATGATTTAGAGACAAGCCTTGTCGCTGAATCTCAAGACTAAACCATGGATAAGACTTTCATTCATCGATCAAAAGATTGCCTTTATCACTGAATCACTAAACTGAACTAGAGTTAGGCCAAGTCTTACGAGATTAAGCAAGGACCATCGATGCAAGACTAAGTTCAAGGGTAGTTGCTAAATCCTAGAATGGAACTAGAGTTAAGACTTTTATTAAGCGACTCAGAGATATGTTTTATCTCTGATTCTCGTGATCATACCATAGTTTAAGCCAAGCATCTGGTGATTCTGAAATACAAAGGATTGAGCTATTCGAGTCAAAAGAATGTTAAAGACAAAGTGCAATCAAGTTACTTTTTATCAAACGAATGATGCTATGCTTCACAGCAAAGATGATCAAGAGATAATCTTCAAGGAATTGTGATATGATGCCACCTATCCAGATCAGATCTTCAAAGCCCAGGTGACTTAAGGATGATCTACGACCATGTTTTAAAGTTGAGTAAAGTTTCAACCTGCACTATTGATTTCATAGTCCGTGCCAGGTGTAGCTATTGTATTAGATTTTCAAATTTTCAAATCTAATTCTTAGGGTTTTTCAAGCGGTGAATTGTGTCATCTTGTCATAGAGCATTTAATTGAGGAATTTTATTTTCTAGGCTTGGTTTGAACAGATGTTAGGTGTTGTATGAAGGAAAGTCTGGTGATTATAAATTCATTTATGCATAAATTGTCTCTTTAGGGTTTTTGATTGAATTTTTAATCATTTTAAACCTTTGTTTTATCCTTCTATGTCTTCGCCATCAATGAGGTGTCCTTTCCAAAATTGTATAAGTAAGGATCAAATATGTTCTTGAGTGTCCTGAGTTTTTCAAGAAAGGATATTTGGCATTCTGTATTGTTGAAGGGCTAGGTTTTCCTGGGCTAATTAATACAAAAAAAATTATATTTATTATTCCATTGACAGAGCTTTGTTTTTCTATTTCCCAGGTGGATGGCTACTAGATTTGATTTTTCAACAAACTAGATCAAAGGAATGTTTAAAGTTGCTAGTGATAGAGGTACTTGGTTGCTGAGATGAATTAAATTCTTTTGTAATATAATGTTTTAAATAGTTGAGCCCTAACCCAAAATGATCTTAAGCTTGTTGCAGTCCTTGGCCTATAAAAGGACTACCAAGATCACTTAGAAGGGCTAGAAATTTGGTGAAGTAACATAAGGCATAGAATTATTTACTTTTTCCAGTGAGTATAGAAAATGTATATCTAGAGAGTAACATTATAGAATAGAAAGTTGCAAATCTTTTTTATGTAGAGGGTTTAGGACTCTAGAGATTTCCCCACTCAATTTTCTTCCTCCTCTCTCCTAACCATCCAATGGTTACTTATTTTTGGATTCCTTCCCAATTAGGATTTCCAAGACCCTCTCAATCAAATTCTCCTCCAAGGTATAGTTGATCTTTGGAAGATTCCAAAGTTTCTAGGGCTCAACTAGTCCAATTGGTTCCCTGAATACCTAGATTTCTTCACTAGATCCACTCCTAAGAATCCTAAACCCTGCTTAGGATCTTCCCATACAATCACCAAAACTCTTATCACACCTCTTGACCCATCCTAGGTCATTCTAAACTCTTTCCAATGCTTCAAGACCCATTACCAATCCAATTGGTCACTATTTCACTAGGAGGCCTAATTGCCCAAATCCTAGTAGGTCTAAATTCACTATTTTTGGCTTATTGCTCCCAAAAATTCCAAATAACACCACAAGATACCTTGAAAATCTTAAAGGCATCAACAACCACTATCAGAATCCAATTTCCTAACATTTGGATGCACCCACAACACTAGTTTCTTGCAGGCCCTAGTTTTTAGCCTATTAATTAGGCCTCTGGACCAGTCAGCATAAACAATTTTCAAATTGATCTCCCACATTCGATCCACCTCCTTCACCTTTGAATCCTTTTGGGAGACTATATAAGGTACCTAAAAATGTCACTAAGTCTCTTCTAAAAGATCATGGGTGCTTGACCCACTCCTTTCTTCTCCCTGTCCTAGCTCACCTGGATTCACCAATCAGCCATAGCGCTTCCTATTTGGTATAGGAAATACACTGCAAATAGAAAAAAGAAAACAAATAACCTATCTAAAGACTCTAACCCTACTTCCCCAATGGTTTCAGACAAATCCACCAGTGGGTTTTGAGGTTAGAGCCATTTCTAACTAAATGGCACTGTGAAAACACTTGCAGACTAGTGACCTTCAAAATTCAATAACTTTACACTACAAACACTTAGAAGAAAAATATCTACTCCATATGAAATCTTATTGAAACCACTATAGCCCCATGGGGTCTGAACACCTATTCCAATATGTACATAGCTGTATAGTAGCGAAGACAGAATGAAGATTACAAGAAAGCAGTTGCAGACATCTGTACAGAAGTGCCAACAATAATTGTTGCAATCCCAAAATTTCATTAACTTCTTCCAAACATCAAATCCATGCTCATATACCAAGAATGGGGTAGTTACAACTGATCTAACTATATTTTTCAATTTCATGCAAAAGTTGCTCGAGCAACTTTCAAAGTTGCTAGCAACTTTTTGCAGTTGGAGCATTTTGACTTTCCTTGTCAAATCGATGGGTGAATTTGACTTTGATGACACTAGATATGATATTTATTGTCCTAAAACACATCTCAAACCCACATTACACTAAAATATCAACTTTTCACTATTTAAGCCAAAATGACCCTAAAACTCCTAATGAGCACTAAGGCTCTTACAAACATGAATTTAACTTGTCATTGCATCCAACCCATTGGAACTTATTCCAAATGACACACAAACCTCTAAGACAACCCTAAAACACACCAAAACATAAAATAGGTAGGTGCCCTGCACCATACTCCCCTAGAAAAAATAACTCAAGTCCCTTGAGTTAGCAGGTCCTCGATGGTTACCCCATATTTCAGAATGTCCAGCTCTGTCATACAAGTGGCCTCAGCTTTAGGTAGTCCCTTCCACTTGATGAGGTACTCCTTGTAGTTACCCTTCCTTTTCTTCTTTATCACTTTAGAATCCACCACACTTTCCAATTTCAGTGGCATTGGGGTAGGTAAGTCTTTCACCCAATCATCATCCTCCAAGTTTGCAAGAGTATACTGAACTATGGCTAAAGATGATCCCTTATAAGGGTAAAAGTCACAAACATTGAAAATGGGTGAAATCCCCAAATTAGGAGGCAACTCGACTTCATAGGCATTCTTGTCATACTTATGCAAAATCTTCAGTGGCCCTATCTTCTTCATGAGCAGTTTAGTTGGCTGGCCTTTGGGTAGCCTCTCCTTCCTAAGATAGGCAAGTACTAGATCCCCTACCTTGAACAACAAGTCTCTTCTGGTCTAATCAGTTTTGGATATGTAATTCTCCACTTGATTTTGTAAAGTCTTATTTAGTGGATCATGAAGCTCCTTCATCTATTTTGCAAATGACTCTCCTTGTGCACTCATCTTGTCCTTCAAACTGAGATCACTCAACTCCAAGATCCCTCTGGTATTGACCCCATATACTATCTCATAGGGGCTCTTTCCTATACTCATATTAATGGAATCATTATAGGCAAACTCTGCTTTCCCTATGATGTGATCCCATGACTATCCATGTTGTTTAGTCAAACATCTTAGCAAGTTCCCAAGTGACCTATTGACTACCCCCATTTGTCCATTTGATTGTAGATGGTAGGCTAAAGAGAAAGACAAGTTTGTTCCAAGCATCTTCATAAGGTCCTCCAAAAGTGACCCACAAACTTACTATCTCTGTTACTTACAATATTCAGGGGCAATCCATGGATCCTTACAATGTCCCTAAAGAATAGACCTACAATTTGAAAAGCATCATTTTTTTTCTTGCATGGAATTAAGTTTGCCATTTTTCTAAAATGATCCACCACCACAAACATAGAGTCATGACGCCTAGGTGTCTTTGGTAACCCAAAAATCAAAATCCATACTAAGACACTCCCAAGGCCTTTGGGGTATGGATAGGGGTTGGTACAACCCACTGTTTCTACTTTGTCCTTTTTCCCTCTAACAAATTTGACATTGATCGACAAATCTCCTCACATCTGATTGTAAATTAGGCCAATAGTAGTGCCTATTCACTTTCTCCAATGTCTCATCCACTCCAAAGTGGCCCCCCAAGCTGCCTTGGTATTTCTCCTTCACAATGTTTTCCCTTGTTGAGCATTGAGGAATACACATAAGATTTCCCTTAAATAATAAGCCTTCCAGCAACATAAACTCATTGAAATCCACTTTCAAACCCTGCTAAAACTTCACACATGCTTCATAGGCTTCTCTAAAATCTTTGTCCTCCTTGTAGAGGTCCTTCAAATCATCCATCCCTACACTTTTCAATTATATCTCATGTATTGTGAGTACTCTTCTACTAAGATCATCTTCAACCTTGTTTCTAACCCCCTTCTTGTGCTTTACGACAAATGTATAAGCCCGCAATGATTCTACCCACTTCAAGTGCCTTTGATTCAATTTTTCTTGTCCATTTAGGAAACTTAGAGCATGGTTATCAGTGTAGACCACAAAATCCCTATGTAATAGATAGTGTCTCCACTTCTTAAGGGCTTTTACCATATCATATAACTCCAAATCATAGGTGGAGTACTTTTGTTTAGCCTTATTCAATTTCTTTGAAAAGAAAGCCACGAGATGTCCTTCTTGGTTTAGCACTGCTCCAATAGCCAACTTGCTAACATCACATTCTACCACAAATAGTTGTTTTAAATTAGGTAACCTAAGAGTAGATAGTTCTACAATCCTCTTCTTTAACATTTCAAACCCTGGGTTTGTTGCCACCGTCCACTCAAACTTATATTTGATTCCACCTTTTATGGTGTTAAGAATAGGGGCACACACATGACTCAAATTTCTCACAAATTTCCTATATTAGGAGGCCAACCCATGGAAACTCCTAACATCCCCTATGGACCTAGGTGTTTTCCACTCCAATATTGACTTAACCTTTTCAAGATCCATCTTCATGCATCCATTAGCAGCCACAAAACCAAGGTAAACTAGTTTAGTTTTTAGAAACTCACACTTTTCTTGATTTATCATCAACTTCTCTTGATGTAGCTTCCTCAAGACCATCTCCAAATTCTTCATGTGCTCCTCCTTGGACCTACTAAAGATCAAAATATCATCAAGGTAAACTATTACAAACTTACCAATGAACTCTGCTAGCACTTCATTCATGAGCCTCATGAATGTGCTAGGTGCATTTCTTAGGCCAAAGGGCATTACTAGCCACTCATACAGCCCTTCATTGGTCTTGAAGGCTATCTTCCACTCATCCTTAGGCCTCACCCTTATTTGATGGTATCCTGACTTCAAATCCACCTTAGAAAAGTAACAAGAACCTCCCAAATTGTCCATCAAATCTTCTATCCAGGGCATTGGAAACCTATACCTAATTATGATCTTGTTTATAGCCCTGGATTCCATACACATCCTCCATTTTCCATCCTTATTGGGTCCAAGTACTATAGGTACAACACATGGTCTTAAGCTCTTCCTTATCAACCCCTTATCCAACAAATCTTGAATCTGTTTGGCTATCTCTGCATTTTGACTTGGTGTCAACTTATATGTTGCTTTGTTTGGAAAATTTTCTCTAGGAATGAGATCAATCTAATGACTCACATCCCTCCTAGGTGGTAATGTACTTTTCAAACCATTATCTACTATGTCATGGTATCTTTCCAATAATGCTTGTATCTTTGGTGGCAAACTGACTTTCTCCTTAGTCTCCTCCTTTGGTTTTATCACTACTACACAACAGACCCCTTTCTCCTTCTTCATGGATTTTAGGAACTCCTTCCCACTTAATAACATCACACTTTTTCCCACATGCTTCTCCTCATTAGGCTCTGACAAATGATCCATCGAAAACTTCTTTCCTAGCTTGGTGATCACATAACTATTATTTTCCCCATCATGTATTGCTTTTACATCATACTGCCATGGATGTCCTAGAAGAATATGACATGCATCCATAGGAAGTATGTCACATAGGACATTGTCCTTATACCCCCCAATCTCAAACTCAACCATAGTTTGTTCATCTACCACTATTTTTTGACCCTTATTCAACCATGAAACCTTATAGGGTGTGGTATGAGGTATCCTTCTCAGTTTCAATTTGTCCACCATCTCTGTGGATATAATATTGTCAGTGGTTACAGAGTCCACTATCACTTTTAAAATCTTCCCATGAGACCTACAAGTTGTCTTAAATAAATTCTTTCTTTGAGGTGGCTCTATAGTGTTAGGCACTTTCAACAAAGTTCTTCTTAGCATCAAGTTATCTCCATCCAATACTAGCCCTACCTTGGAAATGGGATAAGTAATACTTTGTGTTTCATTCTCTTGTACCAACTGATTTCTTCTATCCCCTATTGAAGATGAGGAAGTCTTTTGAGGACACCTACCCATTGTGTGACCCACTTGGTTGCAGATATAACACTTGCCAATGAAGACTGAATTGGATCTTCCTTGGGACTAAAATCTTCCTCTAGGAGGCCCTCTTCCTTTGTATCCTCCTCTCTGAAAAGAGCCCCTAAACTGACTGCCTCCACTGTTATCCATAGACTGATTATCTTCTTGTCTATTAGGACTCTGTCCTCTACCAAATTTAGTCTTGCCTCTCTGAAAACCTCTATTGTTGTTACCACCTCTTCCCCTCTGATGGAATTCATTCCTTCTTCTAGCCTTATCCTCTACTCTCAAGGCTAACTGGAAACATTTGTGCATACTATTAGGAGCCATCATGATAATCTCATCTTGTATCCCTTGTCCCAACCCATTGAGATACCTTTCCACCTTCTCCATCTCTTCTTCTTGTCTTCTAGCCCTTAGGCTCGACTTGTTAAACTCTTCGGTGTAAGCACTCATTGTCATCTCCTTGCAACTTAAGGTATGCAACTTTTGATACATTTGTATCTCATAATAAGTAGGCAAGAATTGTGCCCTTAATTTGATTTTCATCCTCTCCCAATAAATAATCATTTTCTTTCCATTGATTTCCCTATCATCCGGCATCATGTTCCACCACACCAATGCAGACCCCTTGAGTCTAGCCTTACCATAGCTGATCCTCTTCTCCTCTGAGATTTCTTTGTAATCAAATTGGTTGTCAATGGCTTCAAGCCAATCAAACAACTCTTCTCCATTCAGGCTGCCACAGTAATAGGTTATATGTTCCATACTATCCTTGTTTAGGGACTTAAAGGCATCTAAGAATACCTTTTGTTCTTTATCAATCTTAGGTTCTTTTCCTTTGTTTGATGACTCTTCTATCTAAATTTCATCATCTCCATCACTCTCATCTCCCCATTCAGTGATCTTATTTTTTCCCTTTATCTCAGACACACTAGCCTTCTCCAAGAGGCCCTGAACCAATTCCACTATGGAATCTATACTCATTGCCTTAGGAGGCATGTTTTCTACCTCTTGACTCTCTTCCACTTTAGACATACACAATCTTAAAGATATTCTAGCTCTGATACCACTTTGATGCATAGGGTTTAGGACTCTAGAATTTTTCCCGCTCAATTTTCTTCCTCCTCTCTCCTAACCATCCAATGGTTACTTCTTTTTGGATTCCTTCCCAATTAGGATCTCTAAGACCCTCTCAATCAACTTCTCCTCCAAGGTATAGTTGATCTTTGGAAGATTCCAAAGTTTATAGGATCAACTAGTCCAACTAGTTCCCCAAATGCCTAGATTTCTTCACTTTATCCACTCCTAGAAATCCTAACCTTTTCTTAGGATCTTCCCATACACTCACCAAAACTCTTATCACTCTTCTTGACCCATCCTAGGTCATTCTGAACTCTTTCCAATACTTCGAGACCCATTACCAATCCAATTGGTCACTATTTTACTAGGAGGCCTAATTGCCCAAATCCTAGTAGGTCTAAATTCATTGTTTTTGGATTATTTCTCCCAAAACCTCAAAATTACACCACAAGAGACCTTTAAAATCTTCAAGGCATCAACAAACACTATCATAATCCAAATTCCAGACATTTGGATGCACCCACAACCCTAGTTTCTTGTAGGCCCTTGTTTTTACCCTATTAATTAGGCCTCTAGAGCAGTCAGCATAAACAATTGTCCAATTGATCTCCCACATTTGATCCACCTCCTTCACATTTGAATAATTTTGGGATACTATCTAGGGCACTTTAAAATTCCACTAAGTCTCTTCCAAAAGATCATGGGTGCTCGAACCACTCCTTTCTTGTCCCTGTCTTGGCTCACCTAGATTCACCAGTCAGCCATAGGGCTTCCTATTTGGTCTAGGAAATCCACTGCAACTGCAAAAAATAAAACAAAAATCTTATCTACAGACTCTAACCCTACTTCCCCCATGGTTTCAGACAAATCCATCGATGGGTTCTTAGGTAAGAGTCATTTCTAACTAAATGGCACTATGAAAACACTTGCAGACCAGTGACCTTCAAAATTAAATAACTTCACAATACAAACACTTAGAATCAAAATATCTACTACATATGGAAGCTTATTAAAAATACTACCCCCATGGGGTCTGATCACCTATGCCAATCCGTACACAGTCATACAATAGCATAGAGAGAATGCAGACTACAAGAAAATAGTTTCAGACATCCATACAAAAGTAGCAAGAATAATTGTTGCAATCCCAAAATTTCATTAACCTCTTCCAAACATCGAATCCATTCTCATATAATAATCATGGGGTAGTTACAACTGATCTAACTACATTTTGAAATTTCTTGCAAAAGTTGCTCGAGTAACTTTCAAAGTTGCTAGCAACTTTTTGCACTTGGAGCATTTTGACTTTCCTTGTCAACTCGATGGGTGAGTTTGACTTTGATGAACCTAGATAGGATATGTAGGGTCCTAAAACATATCTCAAACTCACATTACACTAAAATATCAACTTTTCACTATTTAATCCAAAATGACCCTAAAACTCCTAATGAGCACTAAGGCTCTTAAAAACATGAAGTTAACTTGTCATTGCATCCAAACCATTGGACCTTATTCCAAACCAAACACAAACCTCTAAGACAACCCTAAAACACACCAAACATCAAATAGGGAGGTTTCGTGCACCACTTTTACATTTTTTGAAGTGGCATATGTGTTGAAACATTTTGGAATTCAAACTGGATTCTTTTTACTTAATATAATATTATAGATTCAAGTCTCTCCTTGGTGTTTATCTCTGGAGTTTTAAGTCTTCTGAGACACTGCATAGAACTTCTCTATGTATATGTTTTATTCCCTAGTTTTTATCTAGCATCAAATGAAAATCTTCTTTAGATAAGACATAGACTCATTTGGTGTATCTACATAAGGATCTTATAAGAAGTGTTTGATCTGGATAATTTGTATTTATGGTTTTGAGTGTTTGACAATAGTTAGTTTCTATGTCATGTATCTAAACTAAAAACATTTCCCAATAGATAGAGAATTGATCAGTAATTACTATTTTCTACATTAATACATATCTAAATAGTTTTGTCTATATTATTCCCTATCTAAACATCAAAACCATTTTAGTTCCTTTACATTTTATGGTTGTTAGTTGTTTGTCCTGCATGGTAGTGAAGAGTTAATGAATGAGTGGTTATCATTTCATATTTTCTTACCATTATTTTTTGTTAAAATCCAAAGTTATAAGGAGTTGTAAAGAGTTGAGTTTCTATCTGCATTAGGTGTACTTTCCTTGGTTTTATAGAGCTAGAAATGTAGAGGGAAATCTTGTCCCTATCGTTGGTCCAGTTTCCTTGCAGAGATTTCACACTTGGAGATAACCACTCCTAACATCAGTCTCAAGGTATATTGGTTTCTTTCAAAGCATAATAGTTTTAAATACCAACAAAATGGTGACTCTACTGGGAGTTGACCTTTGAAAGAATAGAGTTAGTCTTGTTTAGCCCTTAGTTGTAAGATCCTTTGTCTTATAAATTTCCTCATTGGAGTATTCATATTAGCTAGTGTTGTATTTTATTAACTTGTTTTGGGTGATGACTCAAAGAAATCTCTACAATCAATGCTTATTAATATTTATTGTTTCATACACATTTTCTCAATCTGAATATCGGATCTAGAGTGAAAGATCATCCTGAAGTTGAATTGAAAGGTGGACTACCAACTACTTATAGGGTTGGTCAACCTAGGAGAGAAAAGAAGAACAAAGATAATCTATCTGCAAGAAGACAAGAGGAGGAAAATAGGAGAGAATATCCAACCCAATATAGCCATTAAGGAAAAACATCAAAATGTGAAGAGGCTCCATACTTTGGATTGGATGGATATGGATATTATAGTTCTCCTAGTGAGAGAGAAGAAGAGGAATCTAACAATACTTGTTTAGATTCTGAATCTTCCTCTAAAGATGAAGATGAATATAATAGATACCTCCAAGAGCAGTGGGTCATCAAAAACCAAAGAAAGAAAGAGGAGAAAAACAAGAAAAAACAAGAGCAAATCAGAAATGAAAAATTAAGAAAGAAATTGCTGAAACAACAAGCAACAAATTATGATAAAAACCTTTAAGAAGGATGAAGAGAAAGCTACCACCCACCAAAATGTTACTACTCAAAGCCCTAAAGATAAGTGGAAAAATAAGGTGACAGGATTTGAAGTAAATGAACCCAAAATCCACACAGTTCCATTGGGTCAAGTATCTAAAGGATACATTGATCTTAGAAGAGTTAGAAGGGAGAATGAGATTTTGGATAGAGAGCTAGAAAAGACAGAGTTGGAAGTTGTTACTTTAGAAAAGAAAAAGATCATTGATTTCCTCAGGAAATCTACTCAACCTTCTTACATTGGTGTTGAAACCACCTCAACATCAAATGCCAAAGAATATACTTTCCAAAATGATGATAGATTCCAACGGACACTAGTCCATGCAGAAAGGTACAAGAAATTTTATTTTATTGGTATCCCTGGTTATCCTAATGCATTCCCAAATGAAATTAGGGATAAAATCCCTAAATTTACAGGAAATAATGTAATCAGATGTGAAGAAAATCTAAATAAATATACACATAGAATGAATGATTATGATATTATACATGTGGAGATGTAGTTATGAAGATTTTTTTTCTGTCTATAGTTGAGGATTCTAGGGATTGGTTTAATGCTTTACCTCATGATTCAGTGGGATCTATGGATGAACTAAAATATCACTTTAAGGATCAATATGGTGATAATACAAAGAAAGGATTCTTGCTGAGTGAATTTAATAATCAGTAAGTTATTGGTTAATCTTCTTAGAAAATATAGACATGTTTTTGCATGGTCTTATGAAGATTTAAAGGCCTATAGAGAAGATTTGTTTCAACATGAGATTCCTTTAAAGGATGGCATTAAGCCTTTCAGACAAAAATTGAGACCTATCAATCCCACCTTGGCACCAAAAATGCAGGAAGCATTAAAAAGATGAGAGATGCTGGGATTATCAAAACCATTAGACATTCTACATGGGTATCAAATTTACTACCAGTGAGAAAGAAAAATAGAGATATCAGAGTTTGTGTGGATTTTAGAAATTTGAGTGTGAGTTAATTAAAGGATAACTATAGATTTCCAAATATGGAAGCCATGTTACAAAGAGTTACTGGGTCTAAATTAATGTCTATGATGGTTGGGTTCTCAGGATATAACCAAGTCATGGTTAAGGAATCTGAATAATTGAAGACTGTATTCACCACACCATGGGGTACTTATGTTTATGTGAGAATGTCTTTTTCCTTAATAAATGTTGGGGAAAATTTTCAGAGGGCAATGGATGTGGCATTTGCAGATTTCATAATTAACTTTTTAGCCTTTTATCAAGATTATTTAATAACTTATTCAGTAAAAGAAGATCAACACTGTGATCATCTTGAGAAGATTTTTGTTAAATCTTTGGAGTACGGGGTCTCTTTCAACCCAAAAATATGTTCTTTTGGAGTCACAAAAGGAAAACTCCTAGGACATATTCTGTCTAAAGATGGGGTAATAATTGACCCTGCAAGGGTTTCTTCTACTGATAAAATCCCTCACCCAAAGAATGTCAAGGGCATTCAATCTTTCTTTGGACAGGTGAATTTCCTAAGGAGATTTGTTAAAACTTTTGCAGAGATAAGTATCCCCATTTCAAATATGATGAAGAAAGGAGCTAAGGTGAAATGGAGTGAATACGCATATAATGCATTCTCAAGTATTAAACAAGCTATCAAACATGCTCCTATTTTTAGAACACCTGATTATGAAAAACCTTTGAAGATTTTCTCCTTTGCCTCATACAATATTGTTGCTACAGTATTATTGAAAAAGAATTCCGAGGGTTTTAAACAACCCATTATTTTTTTCAGTAAGTCCTTGCAAGTAGTACAATTAAAGTATGAAATCATAGAAAAATAATCATATGCTCTGATTAAAGTTGTCAAAACTTTTAGATGTTATTTGGTAGGAGTGAATATAACTACTTATGTAGCTAATGTTGTTGTGAAAGACATTCTAGTCCAACAGAAAGTTTCACGAAGAAGGTGTAGATGGATAAAAAAATCCAAGAGTTTAAAGTTGACATTCAGATCACAAAATTGGCCAAAGGCCTAGGACTTGCAAAATTAATGGCTCAAAGTAATTTAGATGCAAATCAGGTAAATATGTTAGAGGAAGAGAATATGCCTTATATTTTTGATATGGATTATTGTGAATGGTATAAGGACACCATTGGATATTTACAAAAAATGATATTGCCTCCTGAAATGGATGAAAATAGAAAGAGAACAGTTAAGTTGCATGCCATTAAGTATGCAATAATACAAGGCCAATTATGGTGGAGGAGAAATGAAGGAGTATTGGTCATAGACTGTGACAAATCCAAGAAGTTTTTGGAACAAATACATAATGGTGCATGTGGAGGCCATTATATGGCTAAGACTATTGTACATAATATTCTGAGGTCTGGTTTTTCATGGCCTACTATCTTCAAGGATGCCCATAGTTAATTCAAGAAATGTGATGCTTGCCAGAGATTTGTAGGTAAGCTTAAGTTTAGTGAGAATTTACCTTTGAGGCATGTCACAGTTGATGCACCTTTTCAAAAATGGGGAATGGATTTCATTGGAGAGATTCCTAACAAGTCTAGTGGAGGTCATTCATGGATTTTGGTAGCAACTGATTACTTTACTAAGTGGGTTGAAGCAATTCCCACTAGAAGGGCCACTAGTAAAGTTGTAACTGATTTTATGCTACAAAATATCATCACTACCTTTGGTTGTCCTCAAACTATTTTGGTAGATAATGCAATATGTTTCAGATTTGAAGAATGGAATTTTCTAGCAGTATGGAATTCAATTTTCTTATTCTTCCCCATATCACCCACAGTAGAATGGTCAAGCTGAGTCCAGTAATAAGATCCTGATAAACATTTTGAAAAGAGTGTTAGATAGGAATAAAGGGGCCTGGGATTCAAATTTGCAACAAGCATTGTGGGATGACAGAGTAACAGTGAAGAAAGCCATTGGTTGTGCACCCTTTGATTTAGTATATGGCATACATGCTAGGTTGCCATAAAATAATTTATTGCAAATGTACAAATGTATCAAGAATTATGATGATGAGCTGGATAATGAGATGAATATCAAAATGGATGATTCGATACAATTAGATGAATCAAGAAGAGAAGCACATGACATGGATGTTAGGATTCAACTTCAATGTAAGGATTTGTATGACAGAAGAACTAGTGCAAGGAGATTTGAAGTTAATGATTTGGTCTTGATGTGGAATGCCAAATTGGAGGATAAAGGAAAACATGACAAATCTGATCCTATTTGGTTAGGACCATATATCATTGACAAAAAATGGGGTTCTGATTCTTATATTTTAAATGATTTAACTAGAAACATTTTGGAATTGCATGTTCATGGACAGTTCCTAAAGTTCTATTTCTCTTGAAGTTCTCTGAATCCATGAAAAGTCAGTTGTGAATAAATTTTGTGTACATATTCCTTGTTGTCTATATGTTGTTAGTTAGTTTCTTTTCCTATAGCTGGTCAGATTATTTTAGAGTTTTGGAATCTTGCTATGCCTACAAGAGGCATACATCCCCAGTCAGAGCCACTATTATCCCTGTGAAAATTTTCCATGGTTCCTAGGTTTTACTTATGGTTTTGCATTATTTTAGGTCTCTAGTCCTTAAATCCTTGGTTCAAACTCATGAAAAACCCTAAAACCCTAAACCCTTAGAGGCTTGTTATATTTTTTAATTACTTTTTGAAGCCACTTAACTCCTTTTAAGTCATATTTTTAAGTTGACATCGTGCGAGGCAACGTCTTTTCCCTAAAGTCCTAAGCGGGGTGCATTTTGTATTTCCTAATTCTAAGTCCCTAAAATTATTTATGTTTTATCATCCACTGAGAATGTTGCTTTTAATCCTAGTGGTTGGCGCATTCCCTCAATTGCGAAGATGAAGTTCTTTATTCATCAAGGCATCATGTCGTGATGTCGCGTGTCTTCTCTCAAGATCATGGGGCTCATTAGTAGCAAGTTAAAGCTCATGCAATTTTTTTTTCATCCCATGGTGGGCGCAATTCCTTAATCAAGAGATGTATTTTATTTACCCTTTGAGGCATTACCCTATGTCGATGCATGTCGGGTTGTTATATCTTGGGGCCCGTGAGAGTTCAAGTTAATGATCATGGAGATCTGTGTTGATCCTATGGTCAACATATTTCCTCAAAGAGAAGATGATCTAAGTTTAATGTTTGAGGCATTTCGACTATATGCCACATGTCCTTCCAAGATAGAGGCTAGTCAAGAGTTTAGCATTTTGATCCTACAAATATCTCCTAATCTTGCAATGTTCACGGTCAAGTCCTTAACATCTGGAGATCTAGCAACAAAGGTAAGACTTGAATTTTTTTTTAATTTTTTTTTAATCTCACAAGGTTGTGGTTAAGTCTTGAAATATATAGAGACTTAGTGAGGACCATCGATGCTATTATGATCAGAGGGGTGTCACTGGATCTCATGATTTTAGTTGGGTTCAGTCAGGCATTCAGCTATTCAAAGACAATCCTTGTCACTGAATCTCAATACCAAACCATGGTTAAGACTTTCATTCAGGGATCACGAGATTGCCTTTATCATTGAATCTTGAAATAGAAATGGACTTCTAGGCCAAGTCTTATGAAATTAAGCAAGGACAATCAATGCTAGACTAAGATCAAGGGTATTCGTTGAATCTTAGAATGGAACTAGAGTTAAGATTTTTATTCAGTGACTTAGAGATATGCTTTATCTTTGAGTCTTGTGATTAGACCATAGTTTAAGCCAAGCATTTGGAGATTCAGAGATACAAAAGATTGAGTTGCTTGGGTCAAATGCATGTTAAAGACAAAGTGTAGTCAAGTAAGTTTTGATCGAACGGATGACGCTATGCCTCATAGAAAAGATGATCAAGAGATAATCTTCAAGGCATTGTGACATGATACCACCTGTCTAGATCAGATCTTCAAAGCCCAGGTGACTTAAGGATGATCTACGGTCTTGTTTTAAAGTTGAGAAAAGTTTAAATCTATATCATTGATGCAATATTCCTTTCTAGCCATAGTTGTTGTATTAGATTTTAAACTTTCCAAATCTTTTTCTCAAGGTTTTTTAAGCGGTGAACTGTGTCGTCTTGTCACAAAGCATTTAATGAAGGAATTTGATTTTATAGGCATGGTTTGAACAGTTGTTGGGTGTTGTATAAAGGAAAGTCTAGTTATTATAAATGCATTCATGCAGAAATTATCTCTTTAGGGTTTTTCATTGACTTGTTTATCATTTTAAACCTTTGTTTCATCCTTCTCTATCTTCATCATCAATCAGGTGTCTTTTAAAGAATTGTATAAGTAAAGATCAAATATGTTCTTGAGTATCCTGAGTTTTTCAAGAAAGGATATTTTTCATTCTGCAATGCTAAAGGGCTAGCTTTTCCTGGGGTAATTAATACAAACCAAAAATTCCATTATTATTCCTTTGATAGAGCTTTGTTCTGCAGTTTCCCAGGTGGATGGCGGCTAGATCAGATTTCTCAACAAACGGAATCAAAGGAATGTTTCAACTTGCTAGTGACAGAGTTGCTTGGTTGTTGAGATGAATTAAATTCTTCTATCATGTAATTTTTTAAATAGTTGATCCCTAATCCTAAATTATCTGAATCTTGTTGCAGTCCTTGGGCTATAAAAGGACTCCCAAGATTGTTTAGAAGGGTTGTAAATTTGGGGAAGTAACATAAGGCATATAATTGTTTACTATTCCCAGTGAGTATAGAAGATGTATATCTTGAGAGTATCATTATAGAATATAAATTTGCAAATATTTTGCATTTTTTGAAGTGGCATGTGTTTTGAAACATTTTGGAATTGAAACTAGATTCTTTGTACTTAATACAATATTTCAGATTCAAGTCTCTCCTTGGTGTTTATCTCTTGATTTTTGAATCTTGTAGTTCGCTGCATAGAACTTATGTATGTATATGTTTTATTCCCTAGTTTTGATCTAGGATCAAATTAAAATAAGCTTTGGATAAGACATAGACTCATTTGGTTTGTCTACATAAGTATCTTATAAGCAGTGTTTGATCTGAATTATTTGTATTTATGGTTTTGAGTCCTTGATAATAGTTAGTTTCTTTGTCCTATATCTGAACTAAAAACATTGCCCAATGGATAAAGAACTGGTCAGTAATTACTATTTTCTACATTGATACATATATGAATAGGTTTGGCTATATTATGCCCTATCTAAACATCAAAACATTTTAGTTCCTTTACATTTTATGGTTGTTAGTTGTTCTTCCTGCATGGTAGTAAAGATTAAATGAATGAGTGGTTATCATTTTATACTTTCTTACTATTATCTATTGTTAAAATCCAGAGTTATAAGGAGTTATAAAGATTTGAGTTTATATCTTGATTAGGTGTACCTTCCCTAGTTTTGCAGAGCCATAAGTGCAGTGGGCAATCTTATCCCTGTAGTTGGTCCAATTACCTTGCAGAGCCATAAGTGCAGTGGGCAATCTTATCCCTGTAGTTGGTCCAGTTACCTTGCAGAGCTTTCATACCTGGAGCTAACCACTCCTAACATTAGGCTCAAGGTATATTGGTTTCTTTCAAAGCATAACAGTTTTAAACACCAACACTGACCTTGACAACTGATATTCCCAAGGCAAGAGATATAAGATGGAAGGAAAGTATTGAGAGTATGAAAAATATGACATATTAATAAGACGACTACATAGAAGATTATGGTAACCATGTTCCTGAAACTTTGTGTAAAGAATTATTTCAATTTCTTTGGTTTGGTGGCGTTAGAGTAATTTATGACGCTGGGAAATGGAAATAGGGGAAGCAAGGCCACCTACTCAACCTATTTGGGCTGTATCCTACTAGCGAAGCCTCTAGGTTTTTTTTTTTCAAAAAGAACAAGGGAAATGGGGCAACGGAAGAAAAAATATTATCTACTCAAATCTATCTTGAGAAGGGTAGCCCCATCTAATGAGTATGTCAAAGATGCATCCATGGAAGCCAAATGTGATGCATTAGGCATCCACACAAGGAAATTTTTTCAGATGGTTTCTCAAATGCTACGAGGACTTTGAGCAGGGGAAATGATAGGTTAAAATTTCAAGGAAGTAACAAAGCCAAAATTAGAACGTATGATAATGTGAGGAAAAATTTGTTCAAATAATAAGACTTTATTGATACCTTTGTGCACCATTAAAGAAAAAGCTTGGTTAGGGAAAAGGAAATTCGTGCAGATGTTATTAGTAGTACTTATTTTTCTTCAATTGAAACCCCAAAAATGAAGGTCACTGACAAAGGAATACAAGAATAATAGCTAGAAGGTATTCCTTAAGTAATAGAAACAATGCATAGCTAGAATTGAGCGTCGACAGTGACTCTAGAATTATGGAGCATACTGTACTGGTTGAGACACTTGGCTTTGATTGTAGTTAGCTTAAAGGAATTGATAGCAATGTTGATCCTTTCAATTTAGAGGAATCCTAATTTTCCTTCTAGATTGATCAAAATGGGGGAGCTGGTGATTTTCATCACAGTATAAGATATGTGGGGAATATGATCTTAATAAACCCCAAATTTGTGGCATTGTATGTAATTGGTATGAAGGATATTTTATTTGTATTAAAAAAGATTATATGCTTGCTTCCTCTACTTCCACAATTTTTCCTCTCTATTTCATGCCAGAGATTCAAGAAGTAACTTCAACTGATAATGTCAAGTCAGACTCTACGTGTAAGCCAAAGTTTTTGTAAAACCAACATTTCTTTGTAAAAACCTAGTCTCTACTATCTTTTAATTTTAATATCACTATGAAAAATCCATATCAAGAATCCAAGAATTCAACTTCATCTAAATCACTCTAATGATCATTCATGTATTTATATGTGAATCCCTAAGTGAGTGGAGGGGTTTCAAAACATACAAATTATGGCTTATTATTGTAGTCACCTAGTTAAGTCTTTGATAAACTCCTTTGAGAATGCAATGGATGGCCCTCAAACTAATCTATTTGTTATAGTTACCTTTTCCTTTATCCTTTCTAAATTTCTATTCCTTCTAGTCAAGATTCCTTCTTGAGCTGCTAATTTCTCCTTCTTTTGTATCCTTGTGTTTCCATATCAGTCTTATTTCTTTGCATCCATCTATCAAGGTTCCAAATCCTAATCTTTCTCTCACCCTAAATATTTTAATCACAAGAAATATTATACCTTTGTCTTTCTATGTATTTCCTTGAATTTGGATGATATAAGCCCTTTCCTCAACCTAGTAATTTCAAAATCCCTTGGAGTGGCCCCTATTTTGTTGTGATGTGTAACCTTATCCTACCACATTTTTTTTACGAATAGCATTTCTCTTTTCTTTAAAATATCCTTGTAATTATTTGACCAAGCTTTCCTTGGGGCAGGAGGATTGAAGGACCTTATTGCCCTAGTTATAGGAAATATTGGAATGATATTAGAGTTAATTTTGAGTCTCCTTCCAAATCTATCTTCCCCCTAATTCCTGTATCTTTTCCTTGATCTTTCCCTAGAGTTTGTGTCTTGAAAACTTGAAGCATCATACTCTCATCTTTGCTATCTTTTTTGTATTTGGTTAGGTCCTTGTTTCCATAGAAATGTATTAACTCATGAATTTCCTTTTGTAATTCCCCATGTGTGTTCTGGGAGATATTTTTGGTCTCCTTTGTGAACTATCCTATGATACTCCATTCACCTTTTCCACTCCATTCATCCTCTTACTTGGAAATGAAGGATAGATTTTGATTATTATTGATGCACAAAGAACTATAAATTCTACCAATGAGTAGAACTATTAAGCCATAAATCTATTATAGCACATATTTTGATTGTTAATTTAAAGTCAAGTTTATATTATAAGTACATACTCTTCTCTAAAGTTCATCTCTAACTTTTTTGTTGTGGATGGCTAATTAAGGTGTTTCTATGCTACAAACCTAAACTCATCACAAAAAAGGACAATTTCCACACAGTTATGTTGCGTATGGTTTCATTGTTTCAATCCCCAGTTGGGATAATTTTATCTTTTTTAAAGGATCAAAAGGAACTTCTCCTAATTGGAGAGATGCTTATAAAAAATGATAAATAACTTTCTTGTTACAAAGTGGACCAAAATAAGCAATCTGTACTTCACACCATAGTCAAAGAGAGGAATGCAGATTTAGTCAAAGTCATATTGAAATACAATAGTGACTACATAAAAATGGTAGACAACGATGGTAGAAATGCTTTGCATCTAACTATGAACTATGCGACTCAATTTTTTATGAAATTAAAAAGTTTTTTTTTAAAGCAAAAGTGGGTATACCAATGAAATTAAAAAGTTATTATCTAAAGAAAAATATTAATTTATACTATAGAGAGAAATTTAAACTATTGTAAAATGTTTTTTAACCATTTAATAAGTTTTCTTAAAGAATATTTAAGTTTAATGAATGACATTTTTTACTATTTTTCTCTATAACTACAATGAGACTAGTTTAAAAGACTTTAATTTCACAAAAAAAAGATTTTATTAAATATTAATTATTTGATACAAGGTTCGTCCCTAGCCATTTCTCTATTTATGATTACTGTAGAAGCTTTACAATTTTTACAAATGAAATTTTCTTTTAGACCACTTGTAAAAGCATCAAGCTTAAAAATGGTCACGAATTGATTAATATCTCATTGGATGATGATCCCTCCATATTTCCTATTATTAATAAGTATAATTCTCCAAATGTAAAGAACAAATTGAATTTGTGTCTTATTGCTTCTACATCTAAATTATCTATTAGAAAACATTAGTTGTGTATTATAATGACCTTTGAACCAACTTAAGAATATTGGTTGTCCATGATATGGATGTAATAAGATAATTAGATACTGAGGGGAGCTTTCGTTGTTTCTCCTTCCTAGACAAACATATGGTATTAGTAGGATGAAAATTAAAAATAATTTTAGAAAATGGTGGTCATATGTTATCCATTGTAGGATGGTTTCAAATATGTTAGAAAATATTTTCCTCAATTAATATTTTTTTATTTCCTTCTTATTTTCTATATTCAAGAGCTATATAAACAAAATCAGATCAAATCATTGTCCATATATCAACAATCTAAGAAAAGTGTTGATTTCCATAAAAGGGGAGAATATTTTTAAGGAGGAGAAATTGTCATGATCCATTTGAAAAAGGAAAGCTATATCCAAGGTGCCTACAAGTTAAAGTCCAAGAAGATCTAGCGTTACAAAATTATGAGGATGATATCCACAAATAATATCCTAATTGATTTGCCTAAGGAATTGGACACTATAGTTACCTTTAATGTTGTTGACCTTCATAAACACTCCATTCAGACAAAAGGTGATCAGATAGATGATGAGAAAAATGAGAGGGAAAAAAATAATTGGTCCAAGCCCTTCCAAAGAAGAAAAGAGAGAAAATTGAATGAGTGTTAAATACCAAATGGTTTCTATAGAATCTAGGTCATATAAATTGTATTTTGTTAAGTGGGGAGGCTTATCATAGGTTGGCTTACTTAGGTACAACTAAATAACTCTATGCTAGGAATTGGAACTAAGAGGGTCATAATTTTTTAAAGAAGAGCGGTAGGATGTGTAGCATATTCATTAATGCCTTCTTTCTCAATTTATATTAATTAGTTCATTACTAAAAAAAAATTTATTTATCAAAAAAATAACTATTTGTTCAATAAATTATTTGGTCATCGAAGTTTAAAATTGAAGAATAGGTCTATCCTTTGGGAGTGAATGTAATGAGGAACATGTAGTTTTAAAATTGAAGAATAATTCTAGTCTTTGGGAATGCATGTAACAAGGAATAGGTAAGGTCTAGCTTTTCTCTACAATCTAATTCAAAACACATCATTTTTATTAATTTTCTATTTCTATTTAAAGTAACATAAATTTAAAAAATACTTTCTTTTTTCCTTCCAAACTACATTAGAGAATCTTTGTTAAAATATTCTAGAAATAAATTGAACTTTCAAATAAGTTAATTCAATAATCTATGTATCCATGTTTATAAAAAATAATTAATTTAAAACAATAAAAGTTAATAAATTTAAAATAAATATATTAAGGAACTATACATACATAAATGTAATTTTCATCTTAGATAGTATATTTATTATGTGATACGATTCTATTGTGAGGTTGCTTGCAACTGGAATTATCTCATGCTGCTAGTAAATAGTTTCTAGACATGGTTTACGGTGACATGAATGTGGTTTTCGGTCATAGTTTAGGGGGTCATGAACATAGTTATTGATTATTTTAGGTGCACATTAAAAATTTTTCTCGACTAGTTGAGTTCTCTGCCAAATTTGATTCCGACAAGAGGATTTAGAGCCGAAGCGGTAATAACACCTTTCTCTCTATTAGTCATGTCAATTCCATGGTTGCTAGGTTTTACTTCTATTTTTGCATTATTTTAGGTCTCTGGTCCTTAGACCCTTGGTACAAATTCATGAAAATCCCTAAAACCCCAAACCCTCAAAGGCTTGTTATATTTTTGAGTTAATTTCTGAAGCCACTTAAGTCCTTTTAAGTCATCTTTTTAAGTTGACATCAGGCGGGGCCATGTCTTTTCCCTAAAGTCCTAAGCAGGGTGAATTTCAATATTTCCTAACTCTATGTCCCCAAAATTATTTATGTTTTATCATTTTTTGAGTATTTTTTTTTTAATCCTACGGTTGCTGCATTCCCTCAATTGCAAAGATGAAGTTCTTTATTCATCAAGGCATCACATCGTGATGTCACGTGTCTTTTCTCAAGATCATGGGGGCCGTCAGTAGCGATTTAAAGCTCATGCAAGTTTGTTGTCATCCCACTATGGGAACAATGCCTTAATCAAGAGATGCATTTGATTTACCCTTTGAGGCATTGTGTTATATCAATGCATGTTGAGTTTTCAGATCTTGGGGCCCATCAGAGATAAAGTTAATGATCACGCATATTTGAGTTGATCTTGTAGTCAACATATTTCCTCAAAGAGAAGATGATCTAAGTTTAATGTTTGAGTCATTGTGACCATGTGTCACGTTTCCTTTTGAGATCGAGGCTAGTCAATTGTTCAACATTTTGATCCAACAGTTTTCTTCTAATCACGCAATGTTCACGGCCAAGTCCTTAACATCTGGAGATCTGGCAAGAAAGGTGAGAATTGACTTTTTATGTTGTCATTAAATCTCATAAGGTTTCGATTAAGTCTTGAAAGATCTCGAGAATCAGCGAGGACCGTCGATGCTATTATGATCGGAGGGCTCTCACTGGATCTCATGATTTAAGTTGGGTTAAGTCATGTATTTGGCAATTCAGAGACAAGCCTTGTCACTGAATCTCAAGACCAAACCATGTGGTTAAGACTTTCATTCAACAATCACAAGATTTTCTTTATCATTGAATCTCTAAATAGAACTAGAGTTAGGCCAAGTCTTATGAGATTAAGAAAGGACCATCAATGCAAAACTAAGTTCAAGGGTAGTCGGTGAATGTCAGAATGGAACTAGAGTTAAGAATTTTATTCAGTGACTCAAAGATATGTTTTATCTATGAGTCTCATTATAAGACCATAGTTTAAGCCAAGCATCTAGTGATTGAGAGATACAAAGGATTGATTTTCTCAAGTCAAAGGCATGTTAAAGACAAAGTGTAGTCAAGTTAGTTTTGATTGAACGGACAACACTATGCCTCATAGAAAAGATGATCAAGACATAATCTTCAAGGAATTGTGACGTGATGCCACCTGTTTGGATTAGATCTTCAAAGCACAGGTGGCTTAAGGATGATCTACGACCATGTTTTAAAATTTAGAAAAGTTTCAATCTGCACCGTTGATGTTATAGTTCATGTCAGGTGTAGCCATTGTATTAGATTTTCAAATGGTGAACTGTGTCATCTTGTCACTGAGCATTTAATTAAGGAATTTGATTTTTTGGGCTTTGTTTGAACAGCTATTGGGTGTTGTATGAAGGAAAGTCTGGTGATTATAAATGCATTTGTGCAAAAATTGTCTCTTTAGGGTTTTTGATTGACTTTTTAATCATTTTAAACCTTTGTTTTATCCTTCTATGTCTTCACCATCACTGAGGTGTCTTTTCCATAATTGTATAAGTAAGGATCAAATATGATCTTGAGTGTCCTAAGTTTTTCAAGAAAGGATATTTGGCGTTCTGCAATACTTAAGGGCTAGGTTTTCCTGGGGTAATTAATACTGTAAAGGAAGAAAAATGAGAATTTAGTGTTTATTTAGTTTTATTAGGGTTTGATTGTGTATTTCCCTAACCTTTACATTACAATTGAATTTAATTGATTGTATATTACAATTGTGATTAGGGAGAAGATAAGATACTCCTCTTCTATTCCCAAATGCACAAATGGAAGATCCAAGTTGATCAACCCAATAGAAGGGCTAATGCACAAATGAATCAACTATTTGGAAAAGAGAATAACAAGAAGGATCTGAAATTCTTTTAATTATTAAGTAAATATGAATTATGACACTAATTGAAGAAATAGGAGAAATGTACTAACCTTAAATAATTGTAGATCAAAGAATGCCATTTGCTAAGGTCTGTACTATATTTCTAGAAAAACTGAAGTATGATCCAGAACCAGAATGCAGAGACAAACAAAATCCATAAATATTTTCCCGATCTGATGTCGTCCTATGAAAATTTTTGAAATTGACCCACAAATGTCAACCCTAACCCAATAATGTTGACCCTGACCTACACAAGTCCGACAGAGAATTTGTTCGTGGAGTCTGAAAAAAAGTCAAAAAGGGTATCCAAATCTGTGTCCAAATCTACTTTCCCAAACATGTACCTACAAGATAAAGAGGATTTGTTTGTTGGGGGGGAGGGGTTTTCCTTAGTCAAAACTCTATTTAGGAATTAACCTTGAAATCAATAAAGTATAGAATGCTAGCAAGTAGTAGAATTGAATCTAACAATGAAGCTATGATATTCAATGGATATGTAATTATAATTCAAATGTATGCAAGTATGTGAATATGAAAGCTTGAACTCAATAGAAACTATAAACCTCCATGATTGTATGCTTGAAATCCACCTTGAAGAGAGGATGAATTTGTCTTGAGGATGCACAAAGGATCTTGAAGGAAGATCACACCACCATGATGGCTAGATCTAGGGTTTGAATGATCAATCTTGAATGCATGTGCCAAATCCCTTCAAAGGCTTGGAAGCTTGAATCCTTGATCTTCAATGGAGAAATTGAATTATTGAGATGAATACTTGAACACATTGAAATTTTGGAAACATGTACAAAAATGGATACTTGAACCTTTTGCTTCTTGACAAAATCTTAGTTAGAGCTTTTTGCACTTAGAAGACTTAGAGAAAATGAGAGAGAAAGGCTTCCTTTTATATGAAACTAGGGCACAATCTTCTAAGGAGGCCAACATAGGGGAATTAAATTCCAATTAGACCCATGGCCCTAGAAGAGGACCTATTTTAAATATAATTTAGGAATCAACGCTTCGGGACCCGAAACAGCCGACCTGGAAGTGGGAAAAATGAATTTTGGATGACCTCCGGCAGCTGACAGGATTCCAGATTCAAAAGGGAGACCATGATCAGGGTTGAGGTTGACCTTGACCTAGTTCAAGGCTAAGGTTGACCCTAACCTAGGTCAAGGTTGAGGTTGACCTTGACCCAAGGGGTCAGAACCCTTGGAAAACATGCCAAGTGGGGTAAAAGGTGCCCGGAGAGGCCCAATCAGGGTCCTAATCAGGCACAGAAGTAGGGGATGATGAAAAAATGGGAGGATGATATGTTGAAGGTAAAAAAACATCCCCTAAGGAGGGATAAACATTTTTAACATCGAAGTGATTTTACTTTAAGATGATACATTAAGCCCTCACTTTAGCGAGAGTATGGAAATTGAACATGCTCATAGTAAAGTTTAGAAGAAAATGATCTTGGTGGATCACAACAAGGTAGAATATCACTAAGTCAAGGACATGAGCTCCTAAACCAAGGATTCTAACTCAACATACATACATAAAGATATGAAAGTAAAGAACACTCAATCATAGTAAACATACATGACTACATAAGACAAGAACAATATCATAGATAATATAGCTTCATGATCTAATCCTACTAGCATGAAAGCGAAAGAAAAAAGAGAGAAAGTGATTACCTCACCTAGTAAGATGCCCACCTTACTATGAGTCACCATGGAGGGAGATCCCAAACAAGTTCACCCATAAACTGTGCTTGTAATTATAAATGTGTCTTCTGACGGCTTTTAAAAATATCCATAGATCTACATTCTTGTATCACTATGGAATATAAAATGCATGTCCATTCAGGATTTAGCAACTTATGTATGTTACCTTTCAAGGATTTAGCATATTGAAAAATAAATAAAAAGGGTGCATATCTCTTTAGGATTTAGCAACTTGTGTGCGTTACCTTCCAAGGATTTAGCAAACATAAAAGTAAAAAGTAAAAATGTGTCTCTTCAGGATTTAGCAAGTTATGTGCGTTACCTTCCAAGGATTTAGCATACTATAAAATGTAAATAAATTTAAACTATAGTACAAGGGAGACCCTATACATGCCCCCCTCCTTATCATGACTACCTAATAGGCAGGATAAAGAAGAGGAAGAGGATACCTAATTCACAAGTTAAGGAGATATCCCACTTTACAACAATGTATACCATATTCTTAGCAAAGAGTATTAACTCTTACATCCAAGAGCATAGATAATCATGAAATGGATATGTCACTTATAGAAAAAGGAACCTCAAAGAGGAAGAGATCTTATCAACAATAACCCTACCATAGAGGAGTTCTTAAGATAAAATGTAATCTTCTAAAGACAAAGAGGGAACAAATATTCAATCAAAGGGCCCCCTGTAATCAAGAGGAAGAGGAATACTCGGATGAAGGAAATAAACTCTAACCCAAAGTAAGAGAAAGAGTTTATCAGAAACATAGTTTACAAAATAAAGATGAGGTGATGACCTAGGAAAATCACCTCTCATATAAGAGGGTATCAATATTCAAAACATCAATCTTTATGAAGAAATAATGTTGTAAGATAAACACATGCCACTAAGCTAAGGAAAGTATCTCCTTAAGAAGAAAAAAGAGCATACCTTGCCCCCCAGGTGTGAAGGCAAGGGATATATCAATTTATATCAAGAGATTTTATAGCAAAGAGATATCGTTCCAAAACAAATGTTTTAGAAAAGATATCATTGATGATTTATAGGGATAGAATATAGAAAGAATAATTAGTTGAACTCAACACAAAAGATATGCTAAGAGTAAAATGGATCCTAGAAGACTGGAATAAGATTCCTCTTGCCCCCCAGTGAATAGTAAAGAGGATAAATGTAATCTAACTTGTAGAGGAATGAAGGGAATGCCCTATATCAAAATTATGGAGAAATTGTAATACTGCATGGGAATGAGATATAATTCCCAAAGCATCTCTTTCTCTAACATATAACTTGAAATGCACACAATCAGCAAGTAAATGTTTATTACTACAATCAAAAGGAAATATATATTTAGAGAGAGCATTTCTCAGAATGGGTTTGAAGGTTTGTTTCTTGGAAATCATTAACTGGACATACATCTTTTTAGCCACATCCTGAGGAGTATCAGGGTGGTCTAAGGTAGGTGTTGGAACAAGAATATGTAGAGGAGGATGATAGTTAAGATCAGAGACCTCAAATTGAGAAGGCGGGAAGCCTATACCATGCATATTTTGTTTAGGAGACACATGGATCAGGTTTTTAATGCCATGTTCATTAACACCAAGCCCTAAACCCTTATAACCTTATTTATCAACCATAGTGTATCCATTAGTATACCTATCTTGCAAAGCATCTATGGGAGATGATTGATTATGATGCTCATGAGATAATGTTGTGTAAGGTGGAAAAATAGTTTTAGGAGAAGTTTCTTTGGATTTCCCTTTAATATCATCATGGACGGGATAAGAAGGAGAAGGTAAATCTAGAAATTATTGCACATCCTCATCTTGTACCATAGTTTGAGTCTTAACAAAATTATGAGAAGAACTAGGGATGGAGGATGGAAGAATAGGAGTGTGGTTATTAGGAATGATTGGGTTAGGAAGGTTAAGAGGAAGATTAGGAAGATTAGGCAATGGTGTATCATCTACCAAATTCTTCACATAATCCAAAAGAGTACTGAGTCCATTACACACATCCTTAATAGAAGTTTTAAAAGTAGTGAGACTAGTATTGGTCAATCTCATAATGGCATAAGAAAGCGCACCATGAAGAGTGAGGACCTTAATAAAATGGAGGATAGTCTCATACACATCATAAGTACTATAAAGAGATGCTAAGAGAAGAATAATGAGAAAAATAGCCATACACCAAAATATTTTCATAATGAATGAAATGCAAGAAGTGTTTTTGTATATTTTATGAGTATTTAAATTTAAATTTTTGAATTTATAAATGAAAATTTTTATCTAAGATGTAAATCTAACACCAAAGAGAAGGAGTTGTCTATCGTGGGTTCACCAAAATGTAAAGGAAGAAAAATGAGACTTTAGTGTTTATTTAGTTTTATTAGGGTTTGATTGTGTATTTACCTAACCATTAAATTTAGATTTAATTTAATTGCTTGTATATTTAAATTTTGATTAGGGAGAAGATAAGATACTCCTCTTCTATTCCCAAATGCACAAATGGAAGATCCAAGTTGATCAACCCAAAAGAAGGGCTAATGCACAAATGAATCAACTATTTGGAAAAGAGAATAACAAG